>JAZKJV010000859.1:62557-353160 GCA_037367405.1 Ottelia alismoides | reverse complement strand
TGAGAAGGGGTGCATAGGAAGGGCCCATATGGGTTCTGATTAGACCAGATCTACGGGCCGAGGTAGGGATGTGAATGGAGGGCCCATATCATACACTTTGAGTGGATCCAACGGTCAAGAAGGGGTGTGGGTGTGTGGAGAAGGGTTGGGCACGTGGCTGGTGGTGGAGGCACTGCACGACCTAATATAAAAAATAGAAAAAAAATAAAACAAAGAAAAATCATGACCAAATATTTATAGGTTTCACATGAAAAGGTGTTGAACATGAAAGTTGTAGATCTTTTTGAGATCTACAAGTTTCATGTCGTATAAAAAGTCAAAATACATCATTTGTACCTAGTTATATTTTTGTAAGTACTTTTAAAATAAAAAAATATTTGTTTTAATTTCTTTTGATATATACATTTTCTGTATTTTTAATATGTAATTAATGTCAAAATAAATATGTACAATATTGATTTAATTTTTATAGAATTTTTTATAATAAAGAAAAGTTAGAAATAAAGGCACATTAATAGAATTATTTATAAACATTAATTATGGTTAATTATATATATATATATATGGTTAATTGTTGAAGTGAGCTAATTAAGCTTTGTTCTTATTGAAAACTTTAAGTAAGAAGGATAATAAATGTAATATACGATGATAAATCATCAATTTATCAGCCCCCATATACTTAAATCTTGCTCGTCCTCGAGTAAATAATGAATGAATAAGTCATATTACTCCCTTGCTTATTGATGAAGCCACATTTCGTCATCTTTATTCTATCATTTTGGCATCAAAAACCCTAGCAAATGCGTGTAAATAGCATTAAAACCATCATCTTAGCATTCATGCATGAGCATCTAATTAGTGTATAAAATACTGTAATTAAAGCCAAAATTATAGAATAAACAAAAGAAAAGAATAAAATATTGTAAATATTTTATGACCCAAAACCACGAGACCTAGGCATCTTGATGAATAGGTCGACAAGGAATAAAGTAGGGGGAGATAAGGGTCAAAATACAATAAACATTAATTCATTCTTTATTCATCTTGGGACCTATTTTTGGTTTCACTTTTTAGACCTCAAATAAAGAAACTTTGTACATGAAAGCTGTAGATAAATAAATAAATAAAAATACAAAATTTATTTCACTGAAAAATAATACACAGATAAAAAGTTATGGTCTGAATAAGATTCCAGAACTCCAACTTCCCGGACCCGTATCTTGCAAATAAAAACTCGAAATGTATCAAACTCACCTTTAATTGTATATAAAATAAAACAATCTATTTAATGGTGGTGGCTTCGTATTTTTCGGAGTTACAGTTTGAAAGTTGGGTTTTGGACCCTCATTGTATACTTGTACAGATTAAAATATTCAATTTATTATTTATTCATTATTTTCGCAATTTTATATTTTTTATAATTTTTTAAATATTACTTATAATATATTTGTGCATTAAAACATGAATAAAAACATAAAAGAAATACAAAATAAAATCCCTGTATATAAAGATACATAGGTATATTACATATACTTATACCTATATAATGTATACTATTATTTTGTTAAATACACAAAACAATTCAGAAAAATAAAATAAAACATAATAAGTGTATAAAAATATTGTATAAATTTATAAAATACTAAATAAAAATAAATAAATTAAAATCACAAATTAAAAATAAAATAATAAAATATATAGATATTATACCTATAAGGGGTATAAAAGTAAACTTGTAAAAATACATCTTATAAAAATAAATAAAAATCATAATAAAATAATTTATAAAATAACAAATACTTTTCATTTCATAACCTAAAAATAATAAAATCATTTACTATTTTTTAAATTAATTTATAAATCTTTTTCGTAGGGTTTTTCCTGGTTGGTCCACGTGGACCAACCAGGAGGCAGTCAGCGTTGACCCCGGGTCAACTGCCTGCCTTCCCCGCCTGCCCTTCTGTCAGACCTGGGTTTTCACCCATTTTTGTCGATTTTCTTGGGTCGCGCATTTTTTCGTGATGAAATCTTCACGACTTTTCTTCCTCGTTATGTGGTGATTCACGTCCAAGTGAAACCTTGGACTTTGGATCACTGAGGCGAGCATGGCGCGTTGGTCTTTGGGGCACCTCAGTCACTGAGTCAAACCAAATATAACGAAGCCCCGACTTCAATTTCAAATTCGAACCCCTCAATCCATAGGATAGCTCCCATTCTTGTGCCCTGAAGCTCGAGGAAGGTGACAGCTTCCTCTCGAGCCCTTCAGATTGGTCGAGCGACGCCTGAGGCGGCTCCAGCACCTCCCCCTTCGCCGGCGGTCGAGGTACCTTTCCCTTCGGTCTACACCGTCGAGGCAGCCACTTCACCCACTTCTTTTTCGTGCATTTTATTAGTTTTAACCTTAGGAACAAAAGCCCTCTAGGAATTTTGCATTCCATCGTGTGAATCGCCCTATTGATCTTCCTCGCCGGAGCGCTCCTCCGGCCAACCACGCACGCGACGATTCTCGCTATGCCTCCGCCCTCTCGAGGTCCAGGCAGTTTGCCCTGGACCTTCTAACCATTTTTGCAGGTCAAAGAGCTTTGACTTGAGCCTGGAGGCGATTCTGGAGCCTCGTCGGAGCTCACGGGGCTCTACAGCTCCGCCACCCTCTCGCGAGCACCTCGACCATCGCTGAGGTCTTTTGAAGCCCCCAGGAGGAAGAGGAGACCTACAGGAGTCCCTAGATCCATTTTGAAGCCCAAACGTCACCGGAGGCCGGAGATCTTGAACGGAGAAGATTGCCTCGCCGGCGTTCTTCTTTGTTCTTGCTCCAAGCGTCTCGACCGTTAGATCGCGGCGGAGCTCCAGGTTGCACAGCCGCCATCCGATCTTCCATCGCCTCAACCGTTCGATCTGTCAAGGAGGATCTGATCTAGGCCGTCCATCGCCGAAGCGTCATCCCGCGACCAGGAAGCGCCACGTGGATAAGTGGCCCACGCCACACCGTTGGATCGCGCGCGAGGGGTATTTTGCATTTCTCACCCCTTACATTTTTGTATTTAATATTTAGTCTATAAACTTTTGTCTGAAGCGTAAAATTTTTTGTAATATTTACAAGTAGGCTCTCGAACTCTTGCTATTTGCACTTTAGTCCTGGCCACGTCACCTCACGTGACCAGTTCACGTGAGGGGCGGGCATTTTGCACAGGACCCCTCAGGGTTTGTTTATTTTGTTTAGGTCCACAAACTTTCTTATGCAGTGTAATATTTTTAGATTATTTGCATTTAAGCCCCTGGGATTTTTGGAAATTACTTGTAGGTCCTTCCAAGCGTGTGCTAGTCACGCGTAGGGGTGGGTAGTTTGTGCTTATACCCTTGCGGTTTTTAAAATTTGTAGTTGGTCTATTAAAGTGAATATTCAGTATAATATTTTGTGGAAGATTTGCATGTTTGCCCCTGGATGTTTGCGTATTTGCGCATATACCCCTGCCAGGCTTAATCATTTTTGTGTGTTTCTCTTATTTACTTGGAGCATCTTTTTAATTCAAAAAATTTTATAAAAATTTATATAAGCTCCTGTTTACTTGCTGAATCACGCCATATTTTTGTATTGCTTATTTCTTGCATTTTCATATTTATTAAAAATAAAAAACATGCTATTTCAGTATTGTCTAGACTAGAAAATACCAAAAAAATATTAAAACACCTAGAAAAATTCCAAAAAAATCACCTATTGTGTCTTTTATACTACTTTAGTGCCAGTCCAAAAATTACTAAAAATTTCAAAAGAAAAAACCTTAAAAATAAGAAAACTCTAAAAATCTTCATAAAAATCTAAAAAATCATAGAAAAGTCAGAAAAATATAAACTCAATTGCTGTGTCTTCCTTTATTGTATATATTTTAAAATTGATTTGAGGAATTTTGGGTACTGTTTAGTATTTTTCATCCTCATTTTGATTTCGGCCAGCAACCTAGTCCACTGTTTTCCCTTATTTTGATATTTGAAAATACCAAAAACATTTTGAAAAACCCCCAAAAATCACAAAATAGTAGAAAACTATAAAAAGACCAAAAAGATTTTATTTCCAATTTTTTGAGCATTTTCACTATTTTTATAAATACCTTACCTCCTCTTATCTTATATTGTATGTATATTCCTACATTGAAAAAGAAAATATAAAAAAACATAAAATATAAAAGAAAAGACAAAATCAGTAAAAAGAAAACGAAAATTAAAAATTAAAAATTAAAAAGAAAATAAAAAAATTAAAATAAAAAACCCACAAAAATCTTTGCTTTGCATAGTGTAGACAAAACAACACTCTCACACACACACTCTTGTGGATCTATCCTGCCATGCTCCCGGTGTTCGAATTCTCTGCATACTTGCTTCTATACATCTTTTGTGCGGAGTTAAAAATAAATTTTAACTTCACATTTGCTAGTCATTTCTTTATACTTCTAGTGTGGGTTAATTGTTGATTCTAGTTGGGATTTTGCATGGTCGACACTTCGACTGAGTTCCCGCCTTGTGTGGAACTTGAGACCGCCGAAATCTCGCTAAATCATTTATTCATATTTTTCTCCGATGGGAATTTTTAATTTTTGCTCGTCTAACTTTTTTGGAGATTTTCTACTTTTTTTGAACTTATATACAAATGTGCAGCATGTATATAAGGAGTTTTTCTTCTTGAGTCAGTAGACTATCCCTCTTTTGAAGCATTATTGCAACTCCCAACATCTGATTAGACTTCAATGCCACTAGACTAGGTTGAGACACATTGGCCACTTATAGTGACTGCGAATGTTTCCACTCGTGTGTTTCCCCAAGCTAAAGGATTCTGCCTCCTCAGAACCTCATCCGTGTTGAGCTATGTGTAGAGTGCTTGTCCAAGTTAAGCCAATGTCTAAAAGGGTCAAGCATGTGTTGTGAAATATTTTAAATAGACCAATCAAGATGACAAGTGAACATGGTCTTGTGGACTCAAAGAATTCTGTCGCTATGACCTGAAAAGTCTCAACTCCAGTTCCTATATGGTTCCTCTAAAATTAAGTGGATTAAGGTCTTAACCAAGATTCATTCTTCAATTTTATTTCAGACTAGTTTAAGCATCAATTTCATTCTGAAAAATACAAATGCACATGCAAGAAAATATATACAAAATATATTTTTGAAGAAAATAAAAGAAAAGAAAAGAAGAAACTCTTTTTAAGGTTTTATAGAGCTTTTACAAATTTTTATGTATTTTATCTTTTTGCAATTTTTATGATACTTTTAATAGAAAATTATACATATTTACAAGAATTTACAAGAATTTTATACAAATTACAGTGATTTTTATACAAATTATTGATGAATCTCATATACATCATTATAAAATCTATTTATTATCCTCTTAACTTAAACAATTCAATAAAACCATTATTTAATTCATTACTATAAAAAAATTGCTCGTTCAGTTTATGAAGCAAGAAAAGGGAGGACCTCTGAAATGACTACAACTACCTGGCCTCTTTCCCTCAATCTTTTACTACTTCCCTCATTACGATAAGTGAGAGCTAGCGATTCTTTCCTTACTGACTTTCAGACCTCCTCGGAGTCCCTTCCTTCTCGTAGGGGTATTACCGAACCCTCTCCCTTCTAGCAAGTCTATCTTACTTTTGTTGTGGAAGCATTCGTCAAGCTTTCTCTTAAATGCTTTTACTACTTCCCTCATCGCGAGACCCCTTAGCCCTACTATAGTGAGTAATAGTAAGTAGTGGAAGTGCCCGGATATATAGTCTAACTTTCAAAAAAGATTACGCTCCTCACACAAATTCACAGTATGCCCTTTCTATGTGCTTCTCACCCCTGGGGGAGTAGCCATTGGTCAAAGGAGAGTTGGTTCTGCCGGGCTGAAATCTCTTGCCCTCATTCTATCTCATTGTATATAAGTTTGTTTGATGGTCGGTCTTCTTTGATCTTTTCAACCTCTACAACCTTCTTCGCCATTAAGTCCAACTATTCTTATATTGTATATAATTATCATATATTATGTATATTATCTAACCCCTAATTATTGTATTTAGTTACTAACAATTTTCTTATTTAATTATTAAAAATTCCTAAATTAGCTTAATTATTGTATATATTTTGGTTTCAAAAAGTAATTAGAAGACAAAAAATATCAAAACCATTAAAATTGAAGTGTTTTTAAACATTAAAAATGCTTCAAAGATTCTCCATTGTATAAATGACATGTTTTGAATTTTTGACCAACATGAAACTTGTAGATCTCATCGAGATCTATAAATTTTATGTTTTGATCTTATTCTAATTCAACCTCTAATTATTTATTTTTAATTTATCTCTATTTCCCCTATTTTCTAATTATCTCATTGGGCCACATGGCGCTCCCCAGGAGTTGCCATGCGGGCCGCCGCGTTGGTCGCCACCCGACTCTATTTTGGACCATCTTATCTGTTTTCTCCATCTTCATCCTGTCCGCCCATCCCCGCCTAAATCTCCACCGTTGGATGAGGTCATAAGATCTCATCCGAGCCTCTCTTTTCTGCCCTCCTTCTGATCGTAGGATCATTATTGATTCCATGGCTCTCTGATCTCCATGTTTCCCCTTCTCTCACGACCCTTGGATGAAGCCCATGCTTCATCATCATCGCTCCCCAATGCCGCTCCAGCAACCTGGCGAGTCCGAAATTTGCTTGTTAAAAATCTGTATTTATGATCGTGCTTAAAAATAATGTTGTTTCGTTGTAGGCGGCAATCGGAATCGGTCAAGAAAATAACCAAACAAAATATATGTCAATTTTAATGAATGTGGTTTTATGTTTATTTTACTTGGGCAAGTCCCAAGGTCGAACACAAGGAGGCAAAGGAACAACCTAGAATTATGTTTATCGAAATTCGTGCGCGGTTTTCAAGGCGGTCTTTTTTTTAGAATTTTTAATGCAATAAAGGATGCAATATGCAAGTTTGGCCTACATTAGGGACTAAACTGTCAATTACATTCAAACGTTGTCCGAAAAATATGAAGCTTGGCCAAATGCAAAATATGATGAAGTGAATGCAGTGTAATTTTTTTGGAGTTTTTGGATGCAATATGATTTTTTTATGAATTTTTAAATGCACACAGAATGAATTTCAATATTTAATTATAATAAACACTAAACCTAATTATTTTCAAGGAACAAAATTATATAAGATCTATCACTAGGTGATTGATATAGAAAAATCTCAAACTTGGAAAATACTAGTTTCAATACCTATTAAAAATAAAAAACTAAAATATGTAAACTAATTTTTACAGGGCAAACTATGTATGCAAATGCAAATCTTTTTGGGCACAATGCTAAACACAATTAATTCTACAATGTTTGTTTTTTCAAGAATTTTTAGAGCAATGGTTAATCAAATAAAAATTTCAGAGCACAAACTTTGCAAAATATGCAATTTTCCACAAAATAATTAATTATTAATTAACCATCAGTCATAAAAATGTCCACAATATGTAAAACTGTATAGAATTAAATGACAAACAAAATGCTAATTTTTAATAAATAAAATGATGAAATATAGAGGTCTAAAACTGTAGGGGACTACAGGGGTTTTTCTGCAAATAAATAAAATAAATAAAAAATATAAAATGCAAAAGTGGGGGACTTATATGTAATTACCGATAATATGGGGGCTTCACTGCAAAATTACCAAAGGGGCACGTGCGCACGTGCTGGTCGTGGAGGCCGAAGTGCAATAAGGAGAAGGACCGTGGAGGGCTTTTGTAAATTGCCCAAGGGGCACGTGCGTATCACGTGACCCCTGGGCTGACGTGAGCCTAGCGTCGTTCCCCCGCCACGTGCCTCGCATGTGAGGCGGGGGTCCTCAGGTCTGAGCCCCGACGCTGCGGTGGTCGACGAGGGGTGGACGAGGGCCGCTCTTGGTGGCGTGCAAAGGGCTAAAGTGGAGGCACCTGGAGCCGATGAAGGCGGAGGTAGCGGCGATGGCCGGTCGGAGAAGGCGGAGGTGTTGGTGATGAACGATGGAGCTGGTGAAGTACGTCGGCGTGGTTGCTGGAGACGAAGGCTCGGAGGTCGGTGGTCGTCAGTGTGTTGGTGGCGGTGTACAGTGGTTATCGAAGTTGATGGAGCGTTGGCGTCGTTATGAAGATTGGAGATCGTGGCGGAGTCGTTTGCTTGACAGCTTTGTGGCCGGAGCTGGGCAGTACGGCCTTGCGGCACTGCGACGAGAGGCGGAGCACCCTCGGATCTCGCCCAGCCGATGGAAGCTTCGTCCACCGGCGCTGTCACCGCCGGAGGCGCGTCCCTCCTCGTACTGTATGAATTGGCGGATTAAGTGTCGTTTGGGGGCGGGGTTCTCTTATATAGGAGATGGGTTCGGACGAAGAGGGAAGGTCTTGGGGAGATTGGATTTGACGATGGGATCGAGGAGATCAGAGGAGATCGCACGTATCGGAGATGCGCGATTCACGGAGGAGATCGACGACGGGAGACATCGAGGGGATGGCGGGATTTGCAGCGGCGGCACAGCTTGGAATTGGGAAAAGGACGGGTGGGGAAGATGAGGCCGGGACCGTCTGATCGGCCGAGATTGGACGGTCTTGGTCAGGACACATGGCGCATGGGGGGTGAGGGGAGTGAAGGGCACGTGCGCGACACGTACGCTGGGGGGCACGTGCCCCGTACGTGCAACGTTTTAATTTTTATAAAAATTATACAATAAATAAGCCAAAAATGGCTGACACATGGCGGCTCCAGGAGCTGCCACGTGTCAGCACCAGAAAATTCAGAATATAAATCTTTTATAAAATAAAAAATAAATAGCAAATGGCCTCGGATTGAAAAAGTTTCTTCACAAAAATTGCTCGTCTCGATGAGATCTACAACTTTCATGAAGATATCAAAACCAAAATGATCAAATGCATAAAGTAATATTTTGGGGAATCCTATGTACATAGAATACCTTGATTTTGGGTTTTTATAATTTTTATGTCATTTTTAAACAAGATAAAAATCCGGAAAAAATATGGTAAAATGAGAGATAAATAATCACACATCATCTAATTTTTTTGGATTTTTATTAATTGATAAAATATGTACATAAGATATCAGGTCAGAAACCGCTAAATACAAAATGTACAAAAGAGGCCCAAAAGTCAACTTTCACATATGAGCTCCGATTCACTTGAACTTGGTCTTATTTTGATGGTAATTGAATGTAAATTATTTCAAAAGTGAGTAGGATTAAAACGGACACTGTATGAGGAAGATATGAGGTTTTTAGTCTGAAAATCTTGAAACTAGGGTTTGAGTTTTTGGTCCATTTATTTGGGTTAGTTATTTTTTTATATTTTTTATTTATTCTTGTTAGTGATATGTACACAATTGAGGTGGTTTTGTGTCATTCGAAGTTATCGTGAATGAGTTAAAAATCAGGGAAGTTAGGCTATTTACATGTTACTTTTGGCTTGGATTTTTGGCTTCTTATTTCGTGCAGAAATTAATGCTAAAATGCAATTCTTATGAAAACATGCATGAATGCTAAATACAGAATAGATGCAGATATGCCATTGATTTTGAGGATTTGAGCTTAATAAATGAGATTTAGAGTGATGAATCCAAGATTCATCATCCCCCTATACTTAAAGCATGCTCGTCCATGAGCATTAAAAAGGAATGCCATGAAGTGAAATGAGATTGGGTTCCATATCATGACCATGAGCTGAATGTAAAAATGAATCTATACTCAACCTTTGGATTATTAGTGTGGCGGAGCTTCTGTGAGACTTAGAATTTTAAAATCAATAGCCATCAAGTTCTACAAATCATTGCTACAGTTTCAGATCAGAAGTCATCTTAGATCAATCCTCTTCCCAAAGTATACCCTATGAACATTGAACAATCGACTCATGTGTGTGAAAGGTTTTAGCTCTTCCCACCCAGAATGCCAGACTACCGTGCAAACCTCCTCTCCAATAACTCGTCCTCTTGGAGTCAGGTATTTCCTTCTAAGGTTTGTCGCACTGTGGTCACAATCGAATTGGGGAAGAAGTGAGAAGAAGGAGAAAAGAACTGGAGGGTGGCCAGTGTAGTCACCTCTCCTTGTGAAGCTGTCCAGTGTAGCCGAGTCTCCACCAAGATCTACAGGTTTCTTGAAGCCTGGACCTTTTTGGTCAGATATTTATTTGGTAGAATGTTTCTTTGTATTTGGAATTTTTGTTGGTTCTGCTTAGATCTTGTTGTGTCCCTACGAATATAGAATCTTCTTGTTTCTGTACATTTTTTGGGGTCTTCGAAAAATTGTGCCCAGCCGTCCATCCCTTTTCCGAAGCTTTATTTCAACCGGTACTCCGATCTTTAGATTTCCACGCTATCAGAAAAGAAACTCACACAATCTTCCAACATCCCATCTGAGTTGAGCTAAGTGCATAGTGCGAGAGTACAAATTAATTCCCTATTCCATAGTTGTACCCAGAATGAAGAGACCAGGTTAGACACCAAGAGTCAAACGCTGCACATTGTCATATTGAACTTAAAGAATTAAGTCAAAGACCTGAAGCTTTTAAAATCCTATTTCTCGATGAAGTTCCTCTAAAAATTAGGTGAATTAAGGTCAAGTCCAGACCACTCTCGGTTTCAGTTCATAACTCGGTTCAGAACGCAAAGACTTTTCACAGATGCAAATAAATGTGATGCTGGATGAAGTGAAGGTGTGTGAAATGCATACACATTTTTTCTTTTTGTGATTTTTTTACGCAAGGGATTTTTGATTTTTTTTATGCAAATAAGGAGCCATTTTTTTCAAAAATTTTGGGCACAGTCAGTGTTAGTAGCAAAACTCTTTTTTTCTTTTCTTTTGTTGTTTGCCCACCCCGTAAATACATATAGACTTACGCGAAAGTACGAGATATGGGTAAAATATATACAAAATATATATATACAGACCCCTATACTTAGCGAGTGATGTGTCCTCAGAGCACAAGAAGCGTAAAGAAGACATAGCTCGGGCTAAGCGTAAGAGAGTAAAAAAATTGATATACAATGGTCCGCCCCTCTATACTTAGACTGTGAATAGTCTTAGTATAGAAGAAGAGCGCAAAAAGAGGCGGTCGGGATATGTAAATGAGGAGAGTATATACAGGTGGGTGATGAAGCCACATTTCATCATCTTTATTCTATCATTTTGGCATAAAAAACCCTAGCAAATGCGTGTAAATAGCATTAAAACCATCATCTTAGCATTCATGCATGAGCATCTAATTAGTGTATAAAATACTGTAATTAAAGCCAAAAATATAGAATAAACAAACGAAAAGAAAAAGAATAAAATATTGTAAATATTTTATGACCCAAAACCCCGAGACCTAGGCATCTTGATGAATAGGTCGACAACGAATAAAGTAGGGGGAGATAAGGGTCGAAATACAATAAACATTAATTCATTCTTTATTCATCTTGGGACCTATTTTTGGTTCCACTTTTTAGACCTCAAATAAAGAAACTTTGTACATGAAAGCTGTAGATAAATAAATAAATAAAAATACAAAATTTATTTCACTGAAAAATAATAAACAGATAAAAAGTTATGGTATGAATAAGATTCCAGAACTCCAACTTCCCAGACCCGTATCTTGCAAATAAAAACTCGAAATGTACCAAACTCACCTTTATTGTATATAAAATAAAATAATCTATTTAATGTGGTGGTTTCGTATTTTTCGGAGTTACGGTTTGAAAGTTGAGTTTTGGACCCTCATTGTATACTTGTACAGATTAAAATATTCAATTTATTATTTATTCATTATTTTTGCAATTTTATATTTTTTATAATTTTGTAAATATTACTTATAATATATTTGTGCATTAAAACAGGAATAAAAACATAAAAGAAATATAAAATAAAATCCCTGTATATAAGATACATAGGTATACTACATATACTTATACCTATATAATGTATACTATTATTTTATTAAATACACAAAACAATTCAGAAAAATAAAATAAAAACATAATTAAGTGTATAAAAGTATTTTATAAATTTATAAAATACTAAATAAAAATAAAGAAATTAAAATCACAAATTAAAAATAAAATAATGAAATATATAGATATTATACCTATAAGGGGTATAAAAGTAAACTTGTAAAAATACATATTATAAAAATAAAAAAATAATAATAAAATAATTTATAAAATAATAAACACTTTTCATTTCATAACCTAAAAATAATAAAATCATTTACTATTTTTTAAATTAATTTCTAAATCTTTTTCGCAGGTTTTTTCCTCGTTGGTCCACGTGGACCAACCAGGAGGCAGTCAACGTTGACCCAGGGTCAACTGCCTGCCTTCCCTGCCTGCCCTTCTGTCATACCTGGGTTTTCACCCATTTTTGTCGATTTTCTTGGGTCGCGCCTTGCATTTTTTCGTAACGAAATCTTCATGACTTTTCTTCCTCGTTATGTGGTGATTCACGTCCAAGTGAAACCTTGGACTTTGGATCACTGAGGCGAGAAGGGCGCCTTGGTCTTTGGGGCACCTTAGTCACTGAGTCAAACCAAATATAACGAAACCTCAACTTCAGTTTCAAAATCGAACCCCTCAATCCATAGGATAGCTCCCATTCTTGTGCCCTGAAGCTCGAGGAAGGTGACAGCTTCCTCTCGAGCCCTTCAGATTGGTCGAGCAACGCCTGAGGCGGCTCCAGCACCTCCCCCTTCGCCGGCGGCTGAGGTACCTTTCCCTCCAGTCTACACCGTCGAGGCAGCCACTTCACCCACTTCTTTTTCGTGAATTTTATTAGTTTTAGTCTTAAGAACAAAAGCCCTCTAGGAATTTTGCATTCCATCGTGTGAATCGCCCTATTAATCTTCCTCGCCGGAGCGCACCTCCGGCCAACCACGCACACGACGATTCTCGCTACGCCTCCGCCCTCTCGAGGTCCAGGCAGTTTGCCCTGGACCTTCTAACCATTTTTGCAGGTCAAAGAGCTTTGACTCGAGCCTGGAGGCGATTTTGGAGCCTCGCCGGAGCTCACGGGGCTCTACAGCTCCGCCACCCTCTCGCGAGCACCTCGGCCATCGTCGAGGTCTTTTGAATCCCCCAGGAGGAAGAGGAGACCTCCAGGAGTCCCCAGATCCATTTTGAAGCCCAAACGTCACCATAGGCCGGAGATCTTGAACGGAGAAGATCCCCTCGCCGGCGTTCTTCTTTGTTCTTGCTCCAAGCAATTCAACCGTTGGATCGCGGCGGAGCTCCAGGTTGCACAACCGCCGTCCGATCTTCCATCGCCTCAACCGTTCGATCTATCAAGGAGGATCTGATCTTGGCCGTCCATCGCCGAAGCGTCATCGCGCGACCAGGAAGCGCCACGTGGATAAGTGGCCCACGCCACACCGTTGGATCGCGCGCGAGGGGTATTTTGCTTTTCTCACCTCTCACATTTTTGTATTTAATATTTAGTCCATAAAATTTTGTCTGAAGCGTAAAAATTTTTGTAATATTTACAAGTAGGCTCTCGAACTCTTGCTATTTGCACTTTAGTCCTGGCCACGTCACCTCACGTGACCAGTTCACGTAAGGCGCAGGCATTTTGCACAGGACCCCTCAGGGTTTGCTTATTTCGTTTAGGTCCACAAACTTTCTTATGCAGTGTAATATTTTTAGATTATTTGCATTTAAGCCCCTAGGATTTTTGGAAATTACTTGTAGGTCCTTCCAGGCGCGTGCCAGTCACGTGTAGGGGTGGGTAGTTTGTGCTTGTACCCTTGAGGTTTTTAAAATTTGTAGTTGGTCTATTAAAGTGAATATTCAGTATAATATTCTGTGGAAGATTTTCATGTTTGCCCCTGGATGTTTTCATATTTGCGTATATACCCCTGCTAGGCTTAGTCATTTTTGTGTGCTTGTCTTATTTACTTGGAGCATCTTTTTAATTCGAAAAATTCTACAAAAAATTATCTAAGCTCCTGTTTACTTGCTGAATCACGCCATATTTTTGTATTGCTTATTTCTTGCATTTTGATATTTATTAAAAATAAAAAACATGCCATTTCAGTATTGTCTAGCCTAGAAAATACCAAAAAATATTAAAACACCTAGAAATTCCAAAAAAATCACCTACTATGTCTTTTATCCTACTTTAGTGTCAGTCCAAAAATCACTAAAAATTTCAAAAGAAAAACTTTAAAAATAAGAAAACTCTAAAAATATTCATAAAAATCTAAAAAATCATAGAAAATTCAGAAAAATATAAACTCAGTTGTTGTGATCTTCCTTATTTTATTGTCTATATTTTAAAATTGATTTGAGGAATTTTGGGTATTGTTTAATATTTTTCATCCTCATTTTGATTTCGGCCAGCAACCTAGTCCACTGTTTTCCCTTATTTTGATATTTAAAAATACCAAAAACATTTTGAAAAACCCCTAAAAATCACAAAAATAGTAGAAAACTATAAAAAGACCAAAAAGATTTTATTTCCAAATTTTTGAGCATTTTTCACTATTTTTATAAATACCTTACCTCCTCTTATCTTATATTGTATGTATATTCCTACATTGAAAAAGAAAATATAAAAAACATAAAATATAAAAAGAAAAGACAAAATCAGTAAAAAGAAAACGAAAATACAAAATTAAAAATTAAAAAAAATAAAAAAATTAAAATTAAAAACCCACAAAAATCTTTGCTTTGCATAGTGTAGACAAAACATCACTCTCACACACACACACACACACTCTTGTGGATCTATCCTGCCTTGCTCCCGGTGTTCGAACTCTCTGCATACTTGCTTCTATACATCTTTTGTGCAGAGTTAAAAATAAATTTTAACTTCACATTTGCTAGTCATTTCTTTATACTTCTAGTGTGGGTTAATTGTTGATTCTAGTTGGGATTTTGCGTGGTCGACACTTCGACTGAGTTCCTGCCTTGTGTGGAACTTGAGACCGCCGAAATCTCGTTAAATCAAATGGCACCGTTGTCGGGGAGCAGCATCGTATAGATCGCATTTTTGTTTGATTGTGTTTGTTTGTCTACCATTGCTTCAATTTATCTCTTGCATTTTTGATAGATATTGTTGAGCTTTTCTGACCATCTCTTTTTGTCTTCTTGCGAGGGACTGCGAAGCGAGGCGGATCGCCTATGGGATCCGGAGCAACCACGTGAAGCGGAGCCGGCTTTTCTTAAGCCAAGCTGGCAGGAGGGAGCAGGAGGATTGAGAGAGTGATTAGATTAGTATGCATTTTATTTTGTGAGAGAGTGATTATTAATTTGTAATAATACAGGACTTGGACACTTGAACTTCCGGGCCTAATTTCCGGGTGTTTGTTCACCCGGGGGCTCGCCGTGGATTTTGACGAGTTTTTCACCGCTGTCATTTTCTGGTTTTGATTTCACTTTCCCTTTCTTTTGTGGATTGAGCCCTTAGTTCTAGGCTTTTTCTTGATCGATTAGATTAGGTCCAAACACACTAATAACCTTTGCATGCACCTATAGATCGTATTTGTACTTAGTTTAATTAAACAGTTAAATCATCATCTTAGATCCGCCGCGCTGTGAGCCCACCCCATCAAGCGCTACTCCTGAACTCGATTTGTCGAGAAGAGGAGGGGTGAGTCTAGACCGGACCCTTAGGATCATGGATTGGTGATTGACTTGTGGTTCTTCACACTAGCAATTGCCTGCTTAGGACGATTTCCGCTTGCATATCGGCATGTAGTATAGGTTTATAAATTCATGTTTTGCATCCCGCATTGAGAGAGCTAGGAGTCACTGTAAGTCTTCTATCTTTGCATTCATCATTTAGGTACTAAGGTGAGATTTCCATCTTAGTGCCACTTGCATTGGCTTTTCCGACTCTATTCTCCCTCTGTTTTTTGATCAAATAGGAATCAAGAAAAAACAAAAACGTTAGGCGCTTGTTTGAATCTACTCAAAAGAAGCGATAACACCAAAAAAAATTAAAAAAAGGGACTGCTAAGAAAACTTTGACCTAAATAAAAATTGGTAATTGGACTCATTGATTGGGGAGAGTCACACCCTCACTTGTATTCAGGTTGCATGGGAAGGTCTCCTTCCAAGTGAGTTGAGTGCTTCGTAAGGATTAGATCCCAAATCCCAGCTTGTGGCTGCCTTGTGTATCGCCTGGATTTCCGAAGTATTGGTGCTTCTATCGTACGTGGACGAGTAGCGCTTGGTCAACATTGGTGACTCTCTATTGTGTAGAGCATCGACCATGTCTGAAGTATCGAGCCTAGGCCACACCTTCACGGGGGTGTCTGTCTCATCGTCTCGCGTCCGAGTAGGTTCTTGCACGCTCACGGGTGATTCCGTTGCGAGCGAGTTCCGAAGTATCGGTTTCGCCTATTGGCTTCCTTTCTCTATTTCTTTGGCTGAGTAGGGATCCTGGAAGGGTTACAAGGACCTCAAAAAAGCGCAAGCTACAGGTTGCACAGGAGGAGGACAAGTATGGGATACTCTTCCAGCAGTACTCTCTCTCCTATAGGCGTAGCGCTCTAAGGACTCGTTAAAAGATAAATTCCTGAATTCAAGCTAAAAACTACAAAGATAATAGCCGAACCCCTTCACGTGTTGAGTTGGTGAATCCCCTTGTCTTGTGTTTGATTGCTAGTTGAATCTAGGTCAAGATCAAAAACACCGCACAATCGTGCGCAATTTTGTCACTTCCTTCTTCTTCTCCATTTCTCAGCCTTCGTCTTCTCAAATAATCAAGATGATGGGACGGAGATCTCTTAGGCCGACCTTGTCAGCACCGCTATCCAGAACTCCTCCTTATTCATCTAGGACAACCTCGGAGAGTCCTCTCTCCGAGCCTGAGTTCACTTCCGCCCTGTTCCCCCTCAACCGCCCTTCTCATTCTCCTTCCATCAGTCCAAGAGTTTCAGAATTTAGTGCATCCCAGATATCAGAGCATTTGACGGCACCTGAGATGGGTTCTTTTGCATTTTCAGAGAATCCAGACATGGCAAACAGAGACCACCCAGATGATCAGGAACAACCTCATTTCCTATTTGATCAAGCTGCCATCAACAATTCACTATTAGCCTCCTTGGAGACCATGCAGAGACAAATCAGAGATCAAGAAGGGTGACATGATGCGAGAGCTGGCACAGATGAGAGCAGATCGAGAGAACAGAGCTGCAGGTGGTGGAGAAGATATACTCGTCGCAGAAGTAGGAGATCCAGAAGCAGAGAGACCACCACAGACCATCATGAGGGAATTACACAATCCTGCCGCATCCCTCACTCACCGATGGATCCGAATCCCTCCCATCCATGGAGATTTCGAGCTTCGGCCCAATACTATTCAGCTTCTACCCAAATTTCACGGGCTGCCGACCGAAGAGCTGCATCTCCATCTGCAAGAATTCGAGATGATCTGCAGCACAATTCATGATAGGCTGATGACCGAGGATACTATCAAGATGATAGCCTTCCCATTCTCCTTGGTTGATAGAGCCGCATACTGGCTAAAACACCTGGGGAGGTTCGTCGATACTTGGGCAGATCTCCGGACCGCATACTTGAAGAAGTACTATCCTCTCGGCCGGACGAACGCAACTAGAGCTATGATCAGCAATTTTACCATGATCCCTAATGAACAATTCCATGAGGCTTGGGATCGATTCATAGAGCTCATCGACCGGTGTCCGCATCATGACATATCCAAGCCCAATCTGGTGCAGAGTTTCTTCTGTGGGCTGACACTGGAGCTGCAGGGGCTTGTAAATGCCTCTTGTGGTGGATCATACTTTTCCAAGGGTGAAGACGATGTCTGGGCCATCTATGAAGGCATGGCAGAAAACTCAACTGTGATGACCCAAGCCATAGTCTACACACAACAAAAGCCGCCCCAAGGAGGAGGATCATTTCAGAGGATCGCCCGCATCGATGCCGGTCCCAACACTTCGTCGGTAGCCGCAGCCCAAGCCGAATCCACCGCAGCCGACATGGGAATCATCAGTGAGAAGTTGGACCGCATGGAGATCCTCGAAAAGAAGCAGAACCAAGATCTAGCCCAGATGGACCTTCTCACCAAATCCATGAGTGACCTGAAGACTCAAATTCTCTGCATTCAGGAGGCACAGTCATATACTCCACAGTCTCCCAGGTCACGGGTTGATCCTAGCAGTAGCAGCTCTACCCAGCCCTCTACTTCACACCATCAGGTCAACCACATCCAGGCAGAGCCGGTGCCGCAGCTACCGTACTACTCATCGCAGCCACCATCTCAAGACACTCAAATGGTGGTATATCAGTCGGATCAGCCACTGGCAATTCTCCCACCACCGTCCTTTGAGCAGGACCCACTGATGGAAGTCAATGGGATTTGGCACGACCGGTACCCTCAGCCCGGGATTCATCGTGATCACCCCGGATTCCGTTGGGGTAATGGTGTCTCCTCATCCCAACCGCAGTCGCCTGCTCAAGGATATCAGAACAGCCAGCCACAGCAGCAACATCCCCAGTATGCCCAGCAACAGAACCAGAATGGTCCTCGTCCCGCCTATCAGGGACAGCAGTGGAGGCAGCGTCAGCCGCCTCAACAGTCATATTCTCATCCTCCCCAGTATCAGCAACAGCAACCTCATTTCCCGCAGGGGAACACATCCGGTTCCCAGGCACCTGTCTTTGAGAACCCAACATTGGATGACCTCGCCCGACTACTCTCTGAACATCGGGAATCCTACCGGCGAGACATGGTTGAGTTCCGGCAGGAGGTAAGGGATTTGATCAAAGGTAAAGCCACCATACCAGCTCAGATCGAACCCCAAATCCGAATAGTCTGAAAAGAAAGTCTGAGCAGGTAGAGTTCACCGAGAATACTTCTCCTAGTGATTATTTGAGTGACATGTCTTCTTCTTTGTATGATGCTGATTTTGTGACTACTAGGAGCGGTAGGATGCCAGCCGGCGGCGCCTCGTCTGAGCGACAACAGCATGAAGAATCCAGAGCGCCAGATGAGCAGAGTAGCGGTGCTGATACCGCTAATGATGATGTTGATGACGGTGGTGCTGAAGCCACCAAGGATGGAGATCCAGACGACGGTGCTGAGGCTGTCGTGACACCAGATGTAGGCGGTGGTGCTGAAGCCACCATTTTTGATGATATGCCAGAGTGCGGTGCTGATGCCGCGAAGACAGGTGCCGGTGGTGGTACTGAGGCCACCACATATACTTTTGTTGAGCTTCCATCTGTGGTGTTACCACCTTTTGTATCTCCGGACTGTGGTAACAAGAAAAAGAACAAAAATATGAATAAAGGAAAGGCTTCTGTGTATACTCCAGGTCCATATGTGTTGCATGATGATGATTGTATGGATTCCATTCCTTCACAGGCACAGGAACCTATTCCTAGTCCTCCATCTGAGGAGGCCCCTACTATCCCCTTCCCTGAAGCACTCCGCTTGGCGAAGGGAATAAAAAAGAAAATCCTAAAAAGACCCAGCAGGTAGAGATCAACAACCAGATGATTGATAGATTCCACATTCAGCTGACTCTACGAGAGGCACTTGAGCACATCCCCTTCCTCAAAAAGAACTTAAAAGAGGAAACTACAGTCCGCATGAGGAGGAGGTACAGAGATCAGATCCATGTGCTCGCCCGTTACACTTGCTGCGCCATTCAGAACACATTGCCAGCTAAGAGACCTGATACAGGAGCTTCTTATGTCAGATGTGAGATTCACGAGCAGCAGTTCGATCGTACTCTATTAGACAATGGCTCTTCTATCAACCTTCTTCCGGCAGCCTTACTCGACCGATTCGAGTTTGGCCCTCTTCTTCGGAGCAGGACGGTCCTTCAGTTTGCTGATAGGTCGATTAAGAGGCTGAAGGGGTTGTTGAGAGACGTGGTCGTTACCATTCAGGGTCTGAAATTCCCCGTGGACTTTGTTGTACTGGACATGGAGATCCCTGAGTCGGTAACTGATGCTCCTATCATACTTGGATGCCCATTCTTGGCCACGGCCAAGGCGGTAACCGATCATGATAATGGGACGGTGTGTTTTCGCGTAGAGGGCGAGAGCATACAAATAGAAACGATCGATGAGACCAGAGCGAGAGAATTGGCATGCTCAGAGCAGTCCAGAGAAGCCACGCAGATGACAGAGGACGAGCTAGACATCCACCAGGAGTCCGATTTTGTGATGACAGATGATGAATCCACTTGGAAAGATCCCGTAGCACAGACCCTTGCCTTGCCTAAAGATTCCCTGTATTTAAAGATTATGGCGGTTGAGAGCCTGGAGAGCACACCCCTAGATAAGGATACAGTTGAGGCTGATAGTGTTGGGACGAGTGGTGATGATGATTTTCAATCTTGTTCTTCGAATTCAGATCCCTCGGATTCAGACATCGATTGGGATGATTTCAATGAATATTTGTCGTGTTTGATTCCTTCTGAGCCAACAGCTAGGACGGAGTGCGAGCCAGTGCAGCTTATTGATGATTCAGCAGGCCTCCCTTCGTCAGATGTTCATACAGAGCGAGAGTCTCACATGCAGACCTAGTAGCCTTCGTACAGACATATCAGAAGCCAGATCTGCCACCTCCCAGTTGTCCAGAACTGACACCTCTGCCGCAGTCTGATGAATCCACGATTCATCATCTCAATATATTGATCTTAGCAAAATCCCTGAGTAAAATCCCAAATAAATGTCCATAAAATCAATAAATTAACAAAATAACTCGTGTAAATAAAATACACTAATTATTGTATATTAGATTGTATAAAATAAATTAATAATAAAAGGCCACAAAATCAAAGGAGTTTCTCACTTGTAAATAGCCCAAAACATCATCTATTTTTAATAATTTCATTTCAACTCCTTTTTGTCTAATTCTTTCTCCAACTTGTTCATAACAATGTATATAAAAATACAAAAATACAAAACAAAATTTACTTCAGGATAAATACTACTAGATCCCAAAGAGAAAAAGCCGTAAAGTCCAACTTTCAAGCCAAATTCCCGCTCCGTATGAACTCCAAATTCACCAAACTCACTTTTAAAGTTCGAGTTAGAAAATTATCTATCCAACGGAAGTAGTTTCATTAAAATCGGAGCTCATTTGCAAAAGTTGGATTTTGGGACCTAGATGTACATTGTATATTATGTATATGTTCATTCTTTCTTCATTTTTTATTTTTCCTTTCTTAATTATTAAAATACAAAAAAAATAATGGTGGTGTTGTATTTTGATTGTAGTATTTTATTCTATTTTCTTATTGTACATAGCTACTATTAAAAAGATAAAAAAAATTTATAAAATAGAAAAGCAAACAAAAAATTGTACATGTTGTATATCTTCTTTTGTAAATTCTCCACTCTTTTTGTATCTTTATTTTTATTGTATTTTAGTAGTCTACATTATTTATTTATTTATTTCCTATTCTCTACAATAACTACTCTTCTACCACCAACCTCACATTCAACTCCACCATTTTTAATAACCTCCATTCCACTCCACCAATAATACAACTTCCCATTCAACACCGCCACCATTCTAACCTCCCTTCTTCTTCTCTTTATATTCATCTCCTCATTCACATTTTTTCCCTATCCGCCATTCTTATAGAAAAAGGAGAGACCTTGGAACGTGGTGTCGGTGACAGCGGCTAATCATCTTCCTTAAGCGATGACCTCCTTCAGGCGAGATCCGCGGCGACCACCATTGCCGCGTCACGAGTTCCCCATCGAGCTCGCTCAGCTTCTCCGATTTTTATTTCGCCAATCGGATCGAGGTGACGACAGGAGTCCAGCGTAGCTGCTCCGCCAATCCGGCGAAGAATCAGGTAAGTATTCCTCATCATTCTCTTGTTATTTTATCTTATCTAATATTTTGTTTCTTTGTTGTTTCATTCCACCATTTTTACCACCAACTCTTCCACTTCTCCTTTTGTATATAACCACATTTATTTCCTGTTTAACAAAACAAAAAAATATAAAAATTAAAACAAAAAGAAGTTTTTTTAATTACAGCAGCAAAAGAAAAATCAAAAAAATAAAAAGAAAAAAAAAACAATCCAGCAGCAGCGGTGGGAGAACCCGCCGCCGCCGCCCCTCCCCTTTCCTCGCCACCAGCCGGGCGCCGCCAGCAGCCGTGCGCGCTGCCCGCGCGTTGGCCACCGCGTGGTCACTGCGCCGCCCTCCTCGCGGCCGCGCGCGGCCGCGCCCCCGCCGCCAGCTCCGCCTCCCTTTCCTCCCCGCAGTCACCCACCGCCGCCTCTGCTCCTCTCAGCTATTCGCGCCGCCGCCGCGGCTGCGCGCTCTCGCCGCACGCGCGGCGCCGCCTTCGGGAGCAGTCGCCGTGCACACTCCTCCGCCCGGGGCCGCCGCCGCCGCCGCCGCCACCATTCTTTGGGTTCTCCTCCATCGTGCCCAGGGAAGAAGAAGAGCCTCATTTTCCTTTTTTATTGTAAAAATTGCTTTTTTTTCGTATGTTTTCGTAATTACAATTCAGTCCCTGTGTGTGGTTTGTATTGTTTAGTTCAATTTCCATTTTTGCACGGATACCCCTGTATTTAACTTTTAATTTGGACACATGTATTGCATCTTTTTATTAAATGAAAAATGCCATTGTGATGAGCAACTAATTGTCTACATTTTGAATAATTATTTGTATTTTCTGATATTTGGGTGATTAATGAAAATTGTGTAACTGAAATTCTTGATATTTTACCCAAATTGAGCTCTTAAATTGATATCTCACACATGGTTGCTCTAAAAATTGTACAAAAATTTGGAATGGTGTCTTGAAACGTGATTGATTTAGTACCCAAATTTCATCCAAAGTGGAGTTGTCTTGTGCCTGAAATAAATTGTTGAGTAATTTTAGTATTTGATTTTTAATTAAATCCATAGACATCTTTTTCAAAAAATTTCAAGTCTCATGGATTCTACATGAAAACACCTATATGAGATAATTTGCTATCTGATTAATTTGACATTGTGGATTAATTAGGAATTATTTACTCACTGTCACCTTGATTTTACTAAAAAACTCATAAAAAATTCATAATTTGTCAAAAAATTCCAAAAATATTACTATAGCTTCTTTGCATCATGTTTTAATTCCCGTAATTTTTTTTCATAATTTTTGCTTACTGTTTGTGTGAGAAATTGCGAAAAAACCCATAAAAAGTGTAGATTTGTATTTATTGCATTTTAACCCATAAAATTCCAAAAAAAGTACCTTGCATTCATTTCTGGATTAGGACTTTAGGAAAAATATAATTTGGCTAAATTGGACTAATTTGACATTAAAATTAATTTGGCCTTGTTGTGTGTTTTCTTAGTGTTGTAATTCACTTGCATTTGCATTCTATTTGCATAAAAAAATATAAAAAAAACGCACTGGAAATCTAAAACCTAATTTTCAAATTAACCCAAAGTTGTTCCTTTGCCTCCCTATGTTCGACCCTGTACTTGCCTGGGATATAAATTAAGTCGATACACTCTTCACGGAGATCTTCTCTCGGTTCTGACAGAATCGCTAAGTACACGTGCTACAACGTGACCGAATTAATCATCGTATTTAGCGACTCGTCAGATGGCGCCGTTGCCGGGGAGGCAAACGGCTTAGGGATTAATTTAAAAATTTGGATTTAGTTTTTCATTTACTCGGGTAGTCTGACCCCGAGCCACTTGTATTTAATCTGTTTTCCTTGTAATTATTTCTCTTCATATTTTTGTATATATTTTGTTTTTATCTCTCTAATATAAATGTCATTTTCCTTGCGAGGGCCCGGTGGACTTGGAGTACATCGGAGGTCGACGGACGCGACACGCGCCGACTGCTGAAGTGCTAGGAGAATTCATTTATTTTCGAGAGAGCTTTTGTAAATTGTTGTAATTATTTAGCTTGCTTCTTTCCGGCGGCTCTTGTTTGAGAGCTCGCGCTTGTATCCGGACTGGACTTTGGACCCTCTTGTGGTCGTGTGGTTGCTTGACGTAGAATAAGACTTGCATTCGCGGCTCTTAGAGCTTATTTTAATATCTTTATTGCTTGTGCTCGTAAATTTTTAGGACCACACATCACATTTAACGAGACGCACTTAGACCGTAGAGCTATTAGTCAAATTTAATTCGTTCATCACTCGCTAATAGAACTGCCTGTCTAGGAACGGTTTTCTCGTTTGCATTCATTTAGTATAAAATTTCAATTCTGCCTTGCATCCCGCATGTAGAGTGCGAGGATCACTGTAAGTCATCTGAACTGGGCATGCATCATTGATTTCATTATTTGCATCGGCTTTTCTCGACTCCCTCCCCTTGGTTTTTGAAACTTAGGTTAAAAGGAAATCGGGACTGATCGTTAGGCGTGCTTTATTTGGTGGACTAAGCAAGTGATAACCAAACTTAAAATCGGGACTGCTAATCAGAGTTGATAAAAAAATTGACTAAAACTAACACTTGTTTTGGGAGAGTAAAACCATCATTGTATGCTTGGCTAATTGTGATTGTTGAGAGGTGAGGACGCATCCCTAGGATAGTGCCCAAAACCTACTTTTGAGACTTTGGTAATTGGATTTATATCTTGATTTATCACCTAATTAAAACTGAAAAGATAAACGGTCGGACTTTTGCGACCATCACTGTATTGAGTAAGTGAACTCAGGGTTTGCTCTTGTGTTTGTTTGTTTGTGTGTTATTCGGTGCACTTGCACGCTTACTTCCTCGATCCGCTTCATTCTCCCATCTCCCTTCCAAGATGTCAGAATATTGGTCATCATATCCACGTCACTCTTCTTCGACCATATTTCGACCATCTCCACCTTCTCATTCCTAACACCCCAACTGCGAAGTCAGAACTCCGACTGACTTCCGCACTTCTTTGTCCTTCTCACCTACCCCACATTCTTACACCCCTGACCCACAACCACCCTGTATTGACTCACCATATTCTCATCCGCTTGTTGGAATTAAGGAACAAACCAAAGAGCAAGCCACTGCTGAGATGAATGATTGGCAGAATCAGTTGACCCCACATACCTCATTCTCACCTCAAGTTAGGACTGGGAAATCATTGACCTTTACACATCCCAACTTGAACTTTGGGTGCAACACGATCGATCAAACTAACCGAATGGAGAGGCCTACACCATACGATCTTCCTGACTTGATTGACCTGAGTGATAGAGACCACATTGACCAACCTTCATATCACCCATTCGGAGAGCCGACATATACAGGGGATCGGATTCATATGATTGATTTACAGACCCCCTGTCTACTAAATCCACCTGATGAGGCTCCGACCAACAACTGCCATACATATGGGCCATACTCAACCCAGTATTGCACACCCGAGTCAAGGTGTGTTGAGTATAAGAGCCCGAGTTCTCAGCCGTATCCTCCAATTGCGTCGACTTCTCTCATGAAGTGTCAGGAGAACTTATTGGAGGATGACATTTGTAGACCAATCAAGAGTCCAGGTAGAAATGTGGATCATGGATTTCGCGGATTGAATCTTGAAAACCTGGAAGACATCGGATTGACCACACATCATGTACAGCTGGAGTCCCTTCTACCTCCCTCTCCTACTAACCACTTCTCCTCCAAACTTGAGTCTGTACATTCTCCTAGTCCTCCTTCACCTATAAAAAGATCAAAAAAATGGAAAAACCATAAAATACCATAAAAATTGAAAAAGGAGAAGGTCTAAAAAAATTGGATCCTGCGGTTAGGGAAGCATTGGATAGAAAGTTGATTTTTGAGCTTCCCTTAATAATGGCCATTGAACACTTTCCCGACCTTAAAAGATTTGTGAGAAGTAAATTGATGCCTAAAAGGTCGGGCAATAAGAGAACAAGGACTGAGATACATATAGTGTCTATGGCCACATCTTTGATGATAGGGAGAAAAACCAAGAGCCGCAGAGTAAAGCGGTTGCCTAGGTTTGATTGTGAAATCAAAGATACCACATTCACTCATGCAAGAATCGATGATGACTCACCGATTAATATCCTCCCGACCTCCGTGTTTGCCAAGCTCAAACTCGGATCTGCCAAGAAGTCAAGAGAGATCATTCAGTTAGCAGATCGATCCATTAAACGGTCAAGAGGAATCATTTCTGTCATCATTACTTTCCAAGGTGCTTTATTGGAGGTAGACTTCACGATCGTTGACATTGAGCACCGAGGAGAGTTCACCCAGTCTCCAATCATTCTTGGGAAGCCATTCTTAGCCTTGGCTAAGGCAACTATAGATTGTGAGACTCGGGAGATCGATTTCTCTGCATTGGGAGCACTCCGACCTCACCCGATCTTTGATGACACACGATACTCCAAGGTAACCCGTAAAGTTGCAAACAGTCATGACTTTCAAGAGACAGCTGAGTCCCGCCTCTCTACTACACCTGAGATACCGACTGTCCAAACGACCATTGGTTTCAAGATTCCCTACAACCACACACCGCCTACTGCTCGCACCATCACCGCGACAGCTTCTAGAGAGGACTCACGATCAGAAGCTATCATTGAGTCGGACATGACCTTTGTGGATTGCCTTGATCATTTCGATGATCCGACACAAGAACCCAACAATATCAAGCCAACTGAGAATACTGTGCCTTATCAGAGACGTGTGCTGACCCTGCAGGAGTATTACAATGCATATGGTGACTCATCTGATGATGAACCTCTAGTCAGCACCTCACTACATCCACGACCTACACCGAAAGAGACAACTGGGACCAAATTGACCAATCTTGATAAATCGGTTGCTCCATCCTCTAGTCGGTCATCTGGTAAGAAGAAGAAGAGTATTGATTCCTCGAGGTGTTCCCCCGAACCCCTCAAGGCTTGTTAATCTCCTCTTCCTCTTGATGCTTCAGGTTCTAGAAAACCGACTAAGAAGGTTACCTTCGATGTTCCAGAGAAGGAACTTTCTGAGGAGTCCTCATCAGGTCCGGATGAGGTGATCTACATGAGTGAGCTTAGTTCGGATGTTCTGAAGCCATATTTGAGCAAGCAGCCATGTGTCGACCCTCGTTGGACGTTCCCCACACCTCACTATTATTCCTCTACGAACGATTCTGACAGCGACACATATGTATACTACCCACCCCCTCGCTCCCGCAAGAAGGTCCGTCACAAACCTTCTTGATCCCTGTACAGATTCACTCCTCTTGTACATTCTCCCTTCTTTGTATATTCTCCTGATCACATCGGTTCTCACACTTACTCTTGTCCTATACTTAGGCTTACCAAGAGCCTAAGTATAGGGGGAGCCGATGCCCACCATGTGTACATACTCATCCATTTCTCCTCTTGACCTCGTCCGCCCCATTTTTGCTCTTCTTCTACACTTAGGCTGTCCAGAGCCTAAGTATAGGGGGGCGGATCGACATTTATATTGTTTATTATTTTAGCCATCCTATGCTTAGCACGAGCTATGACTTTTTCTCGCTTCTTGTGCCATGAGGACATAGCACATGCTAAATATAGGGGGCGTGTATATATTACATATATACTTTACCCATAGCTCGTACTTTCACGCATTTTTGTATATATTATACAATAATTATGGGGTGGGTAAAAAACTTTTCAAAGAAAAAAAAGAGGAAAAAGAAAAAACTTTTCAAAAAAACACCTTTTCAAAAAAAACCTTTTCAAAAAAAACTTTTCAAAGAAGAAAAAAAACAAAAAAACAAACCTTTTTCTTACACAAAAAAACAAAAAAAAGAAGCAAAACTTTTTCTAAAAAAAAACTTCTTTGCCTTTCTTTTTAAAAAAACTTTTTGAAAAAAAAAACTTTTTCTAAAACTTAAAAAAACAAAAAAAACAACTAACTAATAAGTTGGTTTAATCCCTGACACAATTCACTTTCACACAAGACTAGTGATGTTCAAGAACACTTGGTTTATGAGCTCTTGAGATTTTGAGTTAACCAGCCTTAGTCATTAGGGTCTTGGACTTAATTATTCACATTTCCCTAGTTTGAAAGATTTGTGTGTTGTACTGCATGCTTAGTCTCTACCTTAAGAATATGATCAGCACCTCACATACACGGCTGCAGTTATGATGAGATGAGTTGAAATTTCACTTGAGGATTTGGGATGAGGGATTTGAGTTTGGACTTGATTTGAAGATGCTCGAAGATGGGATAAAATCAATGAAGGCTTCATGAAACCTGAGTGTCAGCATCTTTAGCCAGTAGGAGAACATGGTTCTTGTACTATCTCATGACATTAACCTATGTGCCAGGGTGTGATAAAATAAAAAAAATGTTGATCAGTGTGCGCCAACTCTTGGTAAAAGCAGTGGAGCTAGCCAAAATACTACAAAGGAATGAAATGTCAAAGAAAAGCTCTCATTCCACAAAGTCAATTATCAAAAGAGCTTCCACCAAAGGCGAGCGCTCCCAACCATTTCAAAGTGTCCACTTGGACCACCGCTATTAGGACCAGGAGTCAGGCTTGCACCAAAAAAGGGCTCTACATCGTAAATGTTACAAGTCTGGGTGTAGAAGGTATAATAGATACTCAAAAAAGGCACACCCGGTGTATTCCCAGGAAAACAAGTGCATACGGCTCCAACTTCTCTTGACGGACGCAGTGATCAACACCAAAAATGCGTTGAGTGATAAGGCACTCGAGAGGATCCTTATTCCAATGAGAGGGAGAGAAGAAATGACACAATCCTATGCCCTCCATCAACTGGCCTTCCATCTACACTTTCAAGTCTGACAACTAAAGAGACGGTGGATTAGATGCAAGAAATGATTTATTCCCTAGTGTTGAGGATTGGATCCTTAGGAGAGTCTCTTGGAGTGGAACCTTGGGTGACGTTGTGACTATACTCTTGTAACTGCGGTCAACACTTAAAGTCATATCCCTACCATATATGTATACAAAGAGAGTCTGATGATTAGGGAAATTGGATACCTTTTGACTAGAGCTTGGTTTAGCTTAGAATTTTACGATCTCTAAAACCGAGAGTTCTTGAATAGATCAAGTCTTGTATTCACATGCACAGTCAGGGGTTAACCCAACTTATTCATTCTTTATTTGCTCGAGGACTAGCAAAGTTTAAGTATAGGGGGGTGATGAATCCACGATTCATCATCTTAATATATTGATCTTAGCAAAATCCCGAATAAAATCCCAAATAAATGTCCATAAAATCAATAAATTAACAAAATAACTCTTGTAAATAAAACACACTAATTATTGTATATTAGATTGTATAAAATAAATTAATAATAAAAAGCCGCAAAATCAAGGGAGTTTCTCACCTGTAAATAGTCCAAAATTCATCTATTTTTAATAATTTCGTTTCAACTCCTTTTTGTCTAATTCTTTCTCCAACTTGTTCATAACAATGTATATAAAAATACAAAAATACAAAACAAAATTTACTTCAAATAAATACTCCTAGATCCCAAAGAGAAAAAGCCGTAAAGTCCAACTTCCAAGCCAAATTCTCGCTCCGTATGAACTCCAAATTCACTAAATCTCACTTTTAAAGTTCAAGTTAGAAAATTATCTATCCAACGGAAGTGGTTTCATTAAAATCGGAGCTCATTTGCAAAAGTTGGGTTTTTGGGACCTAGATGTATATTGTATATTATGTATATATTCATTCTTTCTTCATTTTTTATTTTTCCTTTCTTAATTATTAAAATACAAAAAAATAATGGTGGTGTTGTATTTTGATTGTAGTATTTTATTGTATTTTCTTATTGTACATAGCTACTATTAAAAAGATAAAGAAATTTATAAAATAGAAAAGCAAACAAAAAATTGTACATGTTGTATATCTTCTTTTGTAAATTCTCCACTCTTTTTGTATCTTTATTTTTATTGTATTTTAGTAGCCTACATTATTTATTTATTTATTTCCTATTCTCTACAATAACTACTCTTCTACCACCAACCTCCCATTCAACTCCACCATTTTTAATAACCTCCATTCCACTCCATATTCTTCATCCAACTTCCCATTCAACTCCACCAATAATACAACTTCCCATTCAACACCGCCACCATTCTAACCTCCCTTCTTCTTCTCTTTATATTTATCTCCTCATTCACATTTTTTCCCTATCCGCCATTCTTATAGAAAAAGGAGAGAGCTTGGAACGTGGTGTCGGTGACAGCGGCTAATCATCTTCCTTAAGCGACGACCTCCTTCAGGTGAGATCCGCGGCGACCACCATTGCCGCGTCACGAGTTCCCCATCGAGCTTGTCAGCTTCTCCGATTTTTATTTCGCCAATCGGATCGAGGTGACGACAGGAGTCCAGCGTAGCTGCTCCGCCAATCCGGCGAAGAATCAGGTAAGTATTCCTCATCATTCTCTTGTTATTTTATCTTATCTAATATTTTGTTTCTTTGTTGTTTCATTCCACCATTTTTTACCACCAACTCTTCCACTTCTCCTTTTGTATATAACCACATTTATTTCCTGTTTAACAAAACAAAAAATATAAAAATTAAAACAAAAAAGAAGTTTTTTTAATTACAGCAGCAAAAGAAAAATCAAAAAAAATAAAAAGAAAAAAAACAATCCAGCCGCAGCGGTGGGAGAACCCGCCGTCGCCGTCCCTCCCCCTTCCTCGCCACCAGTCGGGCACCGTCAGCAGTCGCGCGCGCTGCCCGCGCGTTGGCCGCCGCGTGGTCACCGCGCCGCCCTCCTCGCGGCCGCGCGCGACCGCGCCCCCGCCGCCAGCTCCGCCTCCCTTTCCTCCCCGCAGTCACCCACCGCCGCCTCTGCTCCTCTCAGCTACTCGCGCCACCGCCGCAGCTGCGCGCGCTCACCGCACGCGCGGCGCCGCCTCCGGGAGCAGCCGCCGTGCACACTCCTCCGCCCGGGGCCACCGCCGCCGCCACCATTCTTTGGGTTCTTCTCCATCGTGCCCAGGGAAGAAGAAGAGCCTCATTTTCCTTTTTTTATTGTAAAAATTGCTTTTTTTATTTCATATGTTTTCATAATTACAATTCAGTCCCTGTATGTGGTTTGTATTGTTTAGTTCAATTTCCATTTTTGCACGGATACCCCAGTCTTTAACTTTTAATTTGGACACATGTATTACATCTTTTTATTAAATGGAAAATGCCATTGTGATGAGCAACTAATTGTCTACATTTTGAATAATTATTTGTATTTTCTGATATATGGGTGATTAATGAAAATTGTGTAACTGAAATTCTTGATATTTTACCCAAATTGAGCTCTTAAATTGATATCTCACACACGGTTGCTCTAAAAATTGTACAAAAATTTGAAATGATGTCTTGAAACGTGATTGATTTACTGTCCAAATTTCATCCAAAGTGGAGTTGTCTTGTGCCTGAAATAAATTGTAGAGTGATTTTAGTACTTGATTTTTAATTAAATCCATAGACATCTTTTTCACAAAATTTATAGTCTCCTGGATTCTATATGAAAACACCTATATGAGATAATTTGCTCTCTGATTAATTTGACATTGTGGATTAATTAGGAATTATTTACTCACTATCACCTTGATTTTACTGAAAAATTCATAAAAAATTCATAAAAAATTCATACTTTGTCAAAAAATTCCAAAAATATTACTGTAGCTTCTTTGCATCATGTTTTAATTCCAGTAATTTTTTCATAATTTTTGCTTACATTTTGTATAAGAAGTTGCGAAAAAAAACCCATAAAAAGTGTACATTTTTATTTATTGCATTTTAACCATAAAATTCCAAAAAAAAAGTACCTTGCATTCATTTCTGGATTAGGACTCTAGGAAAAATATAATTTGGCTAAATTGGACTAATTTGACATTAAAATTAATTTGGCCTTGTTGTGTGTTCTTAGTGTTGTAATTCACTTGCATTTGCATTTTATTTGCATAAAAAAATTATAAAAAAAAACCGCACTGGAAATCTAAAACCTAATTTTCAAATTAACCCAAAGTTGTTCCTTTGCCTCCCTGTGTTCGACCCCGAACTTGCCCGGGATATAAATTAAGCTGATACACTCTTCACGGAGATATTCTCTCGGTTCTGACGGAATCGCTAAGTACATGTGCTAAAACGTGACCGAATTAATCATCGTATTTAGCGTCTCGCCACAGTCGCTGAAGTATAGATTCCTTGCGGGTGAGCCAGATATGCACCCAGTCATTATCTCAGCAGGTTTGACTGGAGAACAAGAATCTCGTCTGATGGAGGTTCTTGAAAGAAACCGCAAGGCGATAGGATGGAGTATAGCTGATCTCCAGGGGATAAGTCCGGCTCTGTGCTCCCACCACATTTATCTTGAGGAGGACGCTAGGCTCTCGCGTGAGTTCCAACGACGGCTGAACCCGAATCTTCGAGATGTCGTTATGAAGGAAATATCAAGGTGGTGGAGCACTGATTTTATCTACCCCATCTCCAACTCCAAGTGGGTTAGTCCATTACATGTGGTGCCCAAGAAGACGGGCATCACTACAGTTGTGAATGAGTCTGGAGAGGAGATAGCTACCTGGGTACCAACTTCTTGGAGGGTCTATGTGGACTACAGACGATTGAATCAGGCCACCAAGAAGGATCATTTCCCGCTACCATTCATTGATCAGATTATCGAAAGGCTAGCTGGGAAGAGTCATTACTGCTTTCTTGACGGGTTCTTCGGTTACAATCAAGTGGCCATTGCGCATGAGGACCAGGAGAAAATGACATTCACCTGTCCGTTTGGGACTTATGCTTTTAGACCGATGCCCTTTGGTCTATGTAACGCCCCCGCGACATTCCAAAGGTGCATGTTGTCCATTTTCTCGGACATGGTGGGTGATTGCTTAGAGGTCTTCATGGATGACTTCTCGGTCTATGGCGATGGGTTTGATGCTTGTCTTGACTGCCTAGACCGTGTGCTTCAGCGCTGCATAGAGGTCAATCTTGTCTTGTCTTGGGAGAAGAGTCACTTCATGGTGACTCAAGGGACGGTCCTTGGCCATATCATCTCCAACAGGGGCATGGAGGTTGATCTAGCCAAGGTGGATATCATTAGAAAACTCAATCCACCGTCCAATCTGCGTCAATTGCGGTCTTTTCTGGGGCATGTCGGTTTCTACCGACGATTCATTCAGGACTTCAATCGTATTGCCCGACTGCTTACTGATCTGCTGACGAAAGACACCGAGTTCATTGTAGATGATAAGTGTCTTGCGTCTTTTGAGACTCTCAAGAATATGGTTGTCACGGCTCCTGTCCTTCAGCCACCCGATTGGTCTCTCCCATTCGAGATCATGACGGATGCTTCAGATTTTGCCGTTGGGGCTGTACTTGGACAGAGGAGGGATGGATTGTCGTTTGCCATTCACTACGCCAGCCGAACTTTGGATGCCGCTCAACGGAATTATACTGTGACTGAGAAAGAGATGTTGGCCGTAGTCTTTGCTTTGGATAAGTACAGATCATATATTCTCGGATCTAGAGTGACTATTTACACAGATCACACCGCCATCCGGTACTTAATGGCCAAGAAGGATGCCAAAGCTCGTCTTACCAGATGGATCCTTCTGCTCCAGGAGTTTGATATTGAGATTAAGGATAAGCCTGGAGTTAAAAATGTGGTGGCGGATCATCTCTCCCATTTGGAGAATCCTGAGGAATCTGAGCCCAACGCACCTATCACAGAGACATTTCCAGACGAGGCGATCTTGGCTATCACCTCACTCCCATGGTATGCCGACCTTGTAAACTATCTTGTTTCCAAGACGGTCCCTCAGGGTTGGCCCAGGAAGAAACTTGAGACCTTCCTAGCTAAGGCCAAGTTTTACCATTGGGAGGATCCCGTCCTTTATCATGAAGGAGGGGATAGCATATGGAGAAGGTGCATTCCTCAAGAAGAGCAGCATAGCGTCCTCACCTATTGCCACGAGCTTGAGGCAGGAGGACATCTTTCTGGGAGAAGGACAACACAGAAGGTGTTTCAATCCGGCCTTTGGTGGCCTACCCTCTTCAAGGATTCAAATGAATTCGTGAGGAGGTGTACTGACTGTCAGAAGATGGGTACTTGCGGACAGAGAGACATGATGCCCATGCAACCCATTCACTTTTGTGAGGTTTTTGATGCATGGGGGATTGATTTCATGGGCCCATTTTCTAAGAGTCAGGGATTTGAGCACATTTTGCTTGCTGTAGATTATGTCAGCCATTGGGTTGAGGCCATCCCCGCCCGAGCCGCAGATGCTAAAATTGTATGTAAATTTTTGAGGAAAAATATCATTTCACGGTTCGGGGTACCTAGAGTTCTGATTTCAGACGGGGGGTCTCATTTCATTAATGATAAAGTCAGGGCCCTTGCAGACGAGTTCGGCATTGACCATCGGGTTGCCACGCCATATCACCCTCAGACTAATGGTCTTTCCGAAGTATCGAACCGGGAGATAAAGACTATCTTATAGAAGGCCGTCCGCCCAGACCGAAAGGATTGGTCACAACTTTTGGACTCGGTCTTGTGGGCCTATCGGACTTCCTTCAAAAATCCATTGGGGACATCTCCCTTTCGACTCGTCTATGGTAATCCGTGCCATTTGCCAGTGGAAATCAAGCATAAATCCTTTTGGGCAGTCACTAAGTTACTGTTAGATCCCGAGAGTATAGGAGAACAGAGAAGAGCAGAGTTGGCAGCCCTGGAGGAATTAAGAGATACAGCCTTTTCCAGCAGCCTACAATACAAGGAGAAAGTCAAGACATGGCACGATTCCCATATCAGCCATAAACAGTTTGAGCCAGAGCAGCGCATATGGTTGTTCGATTCCAGGCTGAAATTATTTACAGGGAAATTACAGAGCAAGTGGAAAAGTCCTTATGTGGTCAGGAAGGTACATGACAATGGCAGTATTGATATATCCGAACCGTCATCTTCCTCTACCTTCCGTGTCAACGGTCAGCGCCTGAAATTATATCTAGACCATGATCCGCTGACCGTTGACGTTGCCCCCATTCTTCTGGTATGAGATGTGCTCCTTGACTCCGATCATTTGCATCTCGTACATGAGTATCACTTCCATCTTCTGCTGTATATATCCATCTGTTGATATCTTTTTATCTTTTCTTCTTTTCTTCTTTTCCTCTTCTATCTCTTGTATTTATAAAAAAGGGTGTCGCCCCTTGTAGACAGTTTTCCATACTTAGGACGTACTTTGTCCTAAGTATAGGGGGTGTGCACCCCGAGTTCCTCTATTCATTGATCCTCTCCATTATCTCCTCTTCTTGTCTATACTTAGGGATATCTTACCCTAAGTATGGGGGAGACAATCTGAGTACGATATATTCATTCCCACCCTTGACCCTCCCTGCTTTGTGTACAGTCTGCTATACTTAGGATTATTTGATCCTAAGTATAGGGGGGATGGTCAACTTCTCACTCGTTGATTCATTCATTCGTTTATTTTTTAGACTTGTCTATACTTAGTACGAGTTATGTCTTCACTTTTCTCTCCGATCTATGAGGACATAGCTCAAGCTAAGTATAGGAGGTCGTATATACTATGTATATACTTTAGCCATAACTCGTACTTTCGTATTTTCTTAATAATATGGCTAATAAGTCATTAAAATTCTTAATAAAAAGATGAGATTATTCCTCAAATTCTTTGTATACTTACTGATTAATAAATCAGGTAAAATATTTTTGCAAAATGTTTGAAAAATAGTTTGAAAATCCTTGTGAAAATCTTTTTAAAACTATTTGTAAAACATTTTGTTACATGTTTTCAACCTTTGTAAAAACATTTTGATTGTAAAATTATTTTCTTTGTGTGAAATAAAATGTTTCAAAAATGATTTGCAAATGGTTTGAAAAATGGTTGCAAAAATATTTGAAAAATCTATATATATATTGTTTGTAAAACTTTTGCAAAATGATTTTCAAATGTGTGTACATGATTGTAAAATGATTGTAAAAATTATTTTGGACTATAGTTTTCAAAATCGTTTGAAAAGCCTGTGTCAAATAAGTTTGAGGAATACATACATCGCACCAAAAACTCACTATATATACCTATAAAATTGACCACTTACCCTTGTAAATTCTTAAAATCCACCTCTTGTAAATATATGAAGCACTCCCGTGTACATATTTTTCACCTAGCTTATAGCCAAAATCTTTTGTTTTTAAAAATCCCAAAAACATTTGCAAAACTAAAAAGTCAAAAACAATTGAAAAATCTTTTTGAAAAATCTAAAAAATGCATATGCATCATCTTCATCATTATCTTTTCAAAAACCCATAAAAAGTTCAAAACCTTTGAAAATTGCATCACAAAAATATTTTCAGCATTTGCATGGCATTCACATTTTTCGGATTGAATTTGATAGTTGAACGAGTCTAAGTAAAATCCGAAGATTGGAGCTTGATTGGACCATAAAATCTACCTAATTAACAGGAACCTTATAGGAACTGGGTTTGAGGTACTTCAGGTTTAGTTGACTTAATTCTTTGAGGATCACGGGACTTGGTTCAATGGATTCTTGACTGCCTAAGTAGAGTATTTCGGAGCACACGCATGACTCTTGTTGATAATGACCTAACTTGGACACTTGCACCTTTCACATGGCTCAACTCAGTTGGAGTGGTGGGGAGGTTGGATTTGCCGGTATGAGACGCACACAGATGGAAACACTTGTCCTCCTCTAGGGAGGGAAGTGCGCCCCAACCCGTCCAGTGATGATGAGTTTCAAGGATAGGAGATTGTGGGTTGCGATAAAGTTTCAAAAGAGGGATAGTCTACTGGCTCAAGAGGAAAAACTCCCTATGTAAATGCTGCTGTATATAGTATTTAAAAAAATGCAAAAGCAAAAACTCCAAAAAAGTGGACAGGCCGGTACAAAAATAAAAATGCCTGCCAGAGTGTACATATGTTGTAAAGTCAAATAAGAAAGCTTGAGCTTAAAAGTCAAATCATGTGAGCATGCAGCTGGATGACTTGACTACACTGGTCTTGCATCCTAGGATAGGTAGCTACACTAGCTACCGTCCATTCCTCTCTTCACCCCCTCCTCTTGGGCCGGTTGCCACTTGAACTTAGAAGGGAATACCATGTTCCTTGAGGAATGAGTTGTTGGATTGGGGAATCATTGGGTTGTCATACTGGAGAAGTCAGTCTCTTTGTTATTTCAGTTGGGGAGAGCCACCATCACTTACACTATACGAGTCAGATTCACAGTCATAACAGTTTGAGTATGAGTTGAAGTATTTCTGACCTGGCTATTAAGGAGACTTGAGCAGAGTTTTGGGATACTCAGAGGCTGTTGGATTTCAAATCTGGTTCTCATTAAGGTTCCGCCTGCACTAAAATTCCAAAGTTCCGACTTAAGCTCCAAACTTTGATTTTGTGAAGACAAGTTTGATAATTAAATTTAACCCACTTTCTTCTTTTTCTTTTCTTTCTTTTTTTCTGCACTTATTGCATAAGTGTTTGCTAGGGACTAGCAAAGGTAAAGTATAGGGGGATGATGAAGCCACATTTCATCATCTTTATTCTATCATTTTGGCATCAAAAACCCTAGCAAATGCGTGTAAATAGCATTAAAACCATCATCTTAGCATTCATGCATGAGCATCTAATTAGTGTATAAAATACTGTAACTAAAGCCAAAATTATAGAATAAACAAAAGAAAAGAAAAAGAATAAAATATTGTAAATATTTTATGACCCAAAATCCTGAGACCTTGGCATCTTGATGAATAGGTCGACAAGGAATAAAGTAGGGGGAGATAAGGGTCAAAATACAATAAACATTAATTCATTCTTTATTCGTCTTGGGACCTATTTTTGGTTCCACTTTTTAGACCTCAAATAAAGAAACTTTGTGCATGAAAGCTGTAGATAAATAAATAAATAAAAGTACAAAATTGATTTCACTGAAAAATAATACACAGATAAAAAGTTATGGTCTGAATAAGATTCCAGAACTCCAACTTCTTAGACTCGTATCTTGCAAATAAAAAATCGAAATGTACCAAACTCAACTTTAATTGTATATAAAATAAAATAATCTATTTAATGGTGGTGGTTTCGTATTTTTCGAAGTTACAGTTTGAAAGTTGAGTTTTGGACCCTCATTGTATACTTGTACAGATTAAAATGTTCAATTTATTATTTATTCATTATTTTTGAAATTTTATATTTTTTATAATTTTGTAAATATTACTTATAATATATTTGTGCATTAAAACAGGAATAAAAACATAAAAGAAATACAAAATAAAATCCATGTATATAAGATACATAGGTATACTACATATACTTATACCTATATAACGTATACTATTATTTTATTAAATACACAAAACAATTCAGAAAAATAAAATAAAAACATAATTAAGTGTATAAAAGTATTTTATAAATTTATAAAATACTAAATAAAAATAAAGAAATTAAAATCACAAATTAAAAATAAAATAATAAAATATATAGATATTATACCTATAAGGGGTATAAAAGTAAACTTGTAAAAATACATCTTATAAAAATAAATAAAAATCATAATAAAATAATTTATAAAATAATAAACACTTTTCATTTCATAACCTAAAAATAATAAAATCATTTACCAATTTTTAAATTAATTTGTAAATCTTTTTCGCAGGGTTTATCCTGGTTGGTCCACGTGGACCAACCAGGAGGCAGTCAGCGTTGACCCCGGGTCAACTGCCTGCCTTCCCCGCCTACCCCTCTGTCAGACCTGGGTTTTCACCCATTTTTGTAGATTTTCTTGGGTCGCGCCTTGCATTTTTTCGTGACGAAATCTTCACGACTTTTCTTCCTCGCTATGTGGTGATTCACGTCCAAGTGAGACCTTGGACTTTGGATCACCGAGGCGAGCAGGGCGCCTTGGTCTTTGGGGCACCTCAGTCACTGAGTCAAACCAAATAAACGAAGCCCCGACTTCAATTTCAAAATCGAACCCCTCAATCCATAGGATAGCTCCCATTCTTGTGCCCTGAAGCTCGAGGAAGGTGACAACTTCCTTTCGAGCCCTTCAGATTGGTCGAGCGACGCCTGAGGCGGCTCCAGCACCTCCCCCTTCGCCGGCGGTCGAGGTACCTTTCCCTCCGATCTACACCGTCGAGGCAGCCACTTCACCAACTTCTTTTTCGTGCATTTTATTAGTTTTAGCCTTAGGAACAAAAGCCCTTTAGGAATTTTGCATTCCATCGTGTGAATTGCCCTATTGATCTTCCTCGCCGGAGCGCACCTCTGGCCAACCACACACACGACGATTCTCGCTATGCCTCCGCCCTCTCGAGGTCCAGGCAGTTTGCCCTGGACCTTCTAACCATTTTTGCAGGTCAAAGAGCTTTGACTCGAGCCTGGAGGCGATTTTGGAGCCTCGCCGGAGCTCACGGGGCTCTACAACTCCGCCACCCTCTCGCGAGCACCTCGGCCATCGCCGAGGTCTTTTGAAGCCCCCAGGAGGAAGAGGAGACCTCCAGGAGTCCTCAGATCCATTTTGAAGCCCAAACATCACCGGAGGCCGGAGATCTTGAACGGAGAAGATCGCCTCGCCGGCGTTCTTCTTTGTTCTTGCTCCAAGCGTCTCGACCGTTGGATCGCAGCGGAGCTCCAGGTTGTACAGCCGCCGTCCGATCTTCCATCGCCTCAACCGTTCGATCTACCAAGGAGGATCTGATCTATGCCGTCCATCGCCGAAGCGTCATCGCACGACCAGGAAGCGCCACGTGGATAAGTGGCCCACGCCACACCGTTGGATCGCGCGAGGGGTATTTTGCATTTCTCACCCTCGCATTTTTTGTATTTGAGATTTAGTCCATAAACTTTTGTCTGAAGCGTAAAATTTTTTGTAATATTTACAAGTAGGCTCTCGAACTCTTGCTATTTGCACTTTAGTCCTGGCCACGTCACCTCACGTGACCAGTTCACGTGAGGCACGGGCATTTTGCATAGGACCCCTCAGGGTTTGCTTATTTCGTTTAGGTCCACAAACTTTCTTATGCAATGTAATATTTTTAGATTATTTTCATTTAAGCCCCTGGGAATTTTGGAAATTACTTGTAGGTCCTTCCATGCACGTGCCAGTCACGCGTAGGGGTGGGTAGTTTGCGCTTGTACCCTTGCGGTTTTTAAAATTTGTAGTTGGTCTATTAAAGTGAATATTCAATATAATATTCTATGGAAGATTTGCATGTTTGCCCCTGGATGTTTGCGTATTTGCGTATATACCCCTCGCAGGCTTAGTCATTTTTGTGTGCTTGTCTTATTTACTTGGAGCATCTTTTTAATTCGAAAAATTCTACAAAAATTTATCTAAGCTCCTGTTTACTTGTTGAATCACGCCATATTTTTGTATTGCTTATTTCTTGCATTTTCATATTTATTAAAAATAAAAAACATGCCATTTCAGTGCTGTCTAGCCTAGAAAATACCAAAAAATATTAAAACACCTAGAAAAATTCCAAAAAAAATCACCTTCTGTGTCTTTTATCCTACTTTAGTGTCAATCCAAAAATCACTAAAATTTTCAAAAGAAAAACCTTAAAAATAAGAAAACTCTAAAAATCTTCATAAAAATCTAAAAAATCATAGAAAAATCATAAAAATATAAACTCAGTAGATGTGTCTTCCTTATTTTATTGTCTATATTTTAAAATTGATTTGAGGAATTTTGGGTACTGTTTAGTATTTTTCATTCTCATTTTGATTTCGGCCAGCAACCTAGTCCACTGTTTTCCCTTATTTTGATATTTAAAAATACCAAAAACATTTTGAAAAACCTCGAAAAATCATAAAAACAGTAGAAAACTATAAAAAGACCAAAAAGATTTTATTTCCAAATTTTTGAGCATTTTTCACTATTTTTATAAATACCTTACCTCCTCGTATCTTATATTGTATGTATATTCCTACATTGAAAAGGAAAATATAAAAAAACATAAAATATAAAAAGAAAAGACAAAATCAGTAAAAAGAAAAGAAAATACAAAATTAAAAATTAAGAAGAAAATAAAAAAATTAAAAATTAAAAACCCACAAAAATCTTTGCTTTGCATAGTGTTGACAAAACATCACTCTCACACACACACTCTTGTGGATCTATCCTGCCTTGCTCTCGGTGTTCGAACTCTCTGCATACTTGCTTCTATACATCTGTTGTGCAGAGTTAAAAATAAATTTTAACTTCACATTTGCTAGTCATTTCTTTATACTTCTAGTGTGGGTTAATTGTTGATTCTAGTTGGGATATTGTGTGGTCGACACTTCGACTGAGTTCCCGCCTTGTGTGGAACTTGAGACCGCCGAAATCTCGCTAAATCAGTGGGTGTCGGTTCCCCCCATACTTAGGCTTTGATCAGCCTAAGTATAGAAGAAGGGTGGATGTGAAGCGATTGGGAGATAAGATTTTGATGAGGGAAATGGTATATACAAATGGCATCGATCCTCCCCTATACTTAGGCCTTGGCCTAAGTAGAGGAAGAAGCTGTACAAGGAGACCGATGTGGTCGTGGGGGAGGGTGGGTAGCCGATGATTAAGGCGGTTCTTGGCTGATCTTCTTGTGAACCTGTGATGGGATATCGGTATAACGAGACAGAGATGAAGCATATGAATCCCAACTATTATCAGTGTCATCCTTAGAAAAATCATGATGGATAGTAGATAAAACATTTGAGTCAGATAAATGGTAACCATCATCAGAGTTATCCTCGGAGGAATAGTATGTGAAAGTGGACACACTCCAGATATTCTTGTCTTTTTGTTTTTTCAATTGTTTCCTCAAGATTCGTTCCTTTTTGAGATCAAGCGGTTTGTCCTCAGATGAATACTCAGAAGCACCGGTCTCAGTCAGCTCATAAGAAATAATACTAGTGTACTTGTAGAGGGCGAGAGCATCAGCTTTGGATGAATAGTAGTTAGGAACGGGAGTTATCCAACGAGAATTGAATTTTGGATCCTTATGAAGATATGGCTTAAGAGCTGCCGAGCAGACTTCACTCATGTAGACCACCTTTTCCGACCCTGATGAGGGATTATTAGCCGATTCCTCTTCCGAAAGGTCAAAGGTGACTTTCTTTTTCTTGTTTCGTGAAGATGTTGGTTCACTTGAATATCCAGATGAATAGCCATTGGAATTCTTCTCCTTGGTCAGTTTTCAAGCTGCGTGTTTGTTCTTAGTCTCCTGAATGTTGGTGCACTCTCGATTCGGGATGATTTGATCACGATAATCAGAATAGGTTGCCCCTGGGTGCGACCATGCATATGTCTCAGGATCGTAGTAGAAGGATTTGTCTATTTTGAGATCCGCGGGAATTGAAATAGTGGGGAGAGTCTCTGCATGTTCATTCTTAATTGATTCGATGTTGGAGAAATCTTGTGTCCAGTTGATGTAATCCATGTAGTCAGAGTAAGTTGACCCAGGGTGTGCCCATGCATAAGTCTCTGGATCATATGATTCATATGCTCAATTTTCCATGTTGAGAGCAGTTGGGAATGGAGCAGGGGGAGATTTTCTAAACCATTAGTCTCATCAACAACCGCTATCTCAGGTACCGTAGTGGGGTAGGGCTCTTCTACCTCTTCATGGTTGCGGCTGTTGGGGACTTCGTGGGTTTCCTCAGAAGTTCGTCGTTCCTCAAAGACAGGGTTAGATCTAAGTGCTTCCAATGCTTTAAAATTGATTTCCCGAGTCTCATAATCGATAATTTCCTTTGACAGTGCTAAGAATGGTTTTTCGAGAATAATTGGAGACTGGGTGAATTCTCCTTGATGCTCGATATCAATGATCGTGAATTTTACTTTGAGAGGAGCATCTTGGAATTTCATGATGACAGAAATGATTCCTCTCGGTCGCTTTATTAATCGGTCAGCCAATTGAACAACCTCTTGTATTTTCCGAATCGGTTCGAGTTTGAGTTCATGAAACACAAAGGTCGGGAGGATATTGAACAGTGAATCGTCATCAATTTGAGCATGGGTGAAAATCGTGTCTTTGATTTCACAGTCAAATCTGGGCAACCGCTTCACTATGCGGCTCTTGGTTTTCTCCTCAACACCAAGGAGGAGGCCATTGACAAGATATGTCTTTCTGTCTTTGTTCTAATCCTTCCGACTTTTTTTCATCATTAATTTTCCATTACAAATCCTTTAAGGTCAGAGAAGTGTTCAATGGCCTTTATAAAGGGAGCTTCACCCGTACAATCGGATCCAAATTCCTCAGATCTTCTTCAGTCTCTATTTTTATGAAATTTTTTGGATTTTCGATTTTTTTGTGGTTTTCAAATATTCTCATTTTTTTGGTATTTTTCATTAGTGTGGTAATGTGGTGTGTTCCTCAGATGAGCAGGACTTCTGATGTCCACATTAAGAGTCAGAGGCATAGTCATTTCTAGAGGAATAATACGTAGAAGTGATATTGTCATAATCGTCCCTAGGTTCCTGAACATCCTCAAAATTTTCAATCTTAGATCCAATCATTTACTCATTCATTTTAATGTCCGAGCCACCATAGAATGAGATTAATCGGTCGGTGAATTTTTGCAATCTATCCTCCATTGATTCAAATCTTTTATTTATCCTTAAAATATCATCCTCAAAAATTTGTTCATGATCAACCATGGGAGCAGTCGGTGTGTGTTTTTGTGATTCAATAATTTCATCTTCCATTTTCCTATATGTGCTAGGAGAGGAGTCTCTTGGAATATCCAATATATGATCATTATTTTCATAAAATATTTCTTCAATAATTATGGAAGGTGGCTGCTTATATGGTCTAGGCAAGTGGATTTGGTTCGAGTAGAATTTATTCCTTTGATTATGAGTGGTAGGACCTTGATATTGTGGAGTCAGCATACAGGGTTCCGGTGTTTTTATGTGGTCAATCCAATCCTTTGTATGAGTATCATGTCTGAAGAGGGGGTTGTCATGGTCAATCCAAGATGATGATTATTCATTGACGTTCAATGGTGGGGAAGACGGGAGATGTGAAGAAGTGTTGAATTCAATCATGTGGTTATCATCTCCCATGAACGATGGATTGACATTTATCGATTATGAAGGATGAATTGTATGATCGGTGTAGAGAGGATTGATATATGAAGAAGTGGAGAACTCATGCAGTTGTTGGTTTGTTTGGTCCGAAAATAAAGGGTTATCATTCATTAAGCAGATCGGATTTGTAGAGAGTGTTGGCGGTTGAGAATCTCTTATTGAAGTTGAAGGAGGTGTTTTGGGTATAACCGATACGAATTCGTTTTCATAGTATAGCACTGATGGATTCTCGGATAATTGTTCGGTCATTTTTGAAAGAGTTGAAAGGAACGAGGGGTTGGATCTGCTGTTTGGAAAAAGTTCCATGATGAGATTTAAATAAAGAAGAAGAGATATGATTGCACGGGATAGTCAAAAGAATTTTTATCAAATGTGCGGCTTTTGATCTTTGATATCGGTTCACGCACACCAATACAAACACAAATCAAACTCCGAGTTCGCCCACTCATGCAATGAAGCCGTAAGAGTTCGGCTATTATCTTTTCGATTTTAGTTGGTGATATATCAATCTTGGCAAAAATTTAGCGAGATGTTAGGTGCCGAAATTTTCTTAAAGATTGTCCCGAGTTCGTACGACTAGTTGCATCCATTTTCAGCCAGTATAGGTGTAAGTACGGACCATAAAACGGCTACACGTGTTACTTAAGGACGGAGCCTTACGCAGTGTCCTTTAAACCACCCACTCAGCTAAGGAAGTCCGGACCGATTACCGGCTACCCGCGTTCCTCACTGAGAAGTAGCTAATCATTTTTAAAATCATTAGTCTGAATGAAAATATCGGAGTTTGGTTCTAACCTTAAGTGTCGTCTCTCGCTCGCTCAGAAAATAAAAGAATCCAAGGTTGGGGTTGCTCTCCCGCAAAAATTCTTGATTTTATGGTTTATTTAAAATCGACTATATTTAGCAGTCCAATTTTTAATTAGACGATCACTGAAGATTTTAAGTGAGCAGAAATACACGTCTACCGTCCAGTCCCAATTTCCTTTTAAAATTATGTGACAAAACAAGAGGGAGAAATTCAGGAAAAGTCGATGCACGCGAAAACAATGATGTATGCTCAGTTAGAAGACTTACAATGAATCCTCACAATCTCCTTGTGGGATGCTAAACAGAAATTGAAAAATTATTATAAATGAATGCAAGCCGTTGAAAAACCGTACCTAGCAAAAATTTCTATTAGTAGGAAAGAATTGAGTTAAATTTGGCTAAGTTGAACAATCTATGTGCGTCTTGATTAATAGTGAAGTGTGGCTTAATTCCTACGAGCTCAATCAAGAGATTAAAAATACTTTGAGAGTCGTATGTGCAGGTCTATCCTAATCGCCACTCAAGTCGGGCCCCACCCTCACCGGAGAGTGAAACAGGCCACGACACACCACAGAAAGAGTTCAAGGTCTTTTTACAACCGCGAGAGTCCAAATGGACACCGCTATAAATGAGCAATTAATTACATAAATTTAAAATTTGCAGAAATTAAAAACCTAGACTCTACACTCTCTCACGAGTTGACTCGATCTTAATTTAATTGCGGCTTTTCGGAAGTCGATGAAGATGCGTCGGTTTCTTGAAAAACCGCTCCATGTACTCCGAGTACCTCGCAAGAAAAATAAGAGAGATAATGTAAGAGAGTGACTCAAAAATAATACAATAGACAAGAAAAATAAATGCTGAAAATAAATGTAATTTACAAAGAAAAATTCGAGGGTCAAACTACCCGAATGCAGAAAATCGAACGAAAATTTTTCAAGACAAAAATCTAAGTCGTTTGCCTTCCCGGCAACGGCGCCATCTGGCGAGTCCGAAATTCGCTTGTTAAAAATGTGTATTTATGATCGTACTTAAAAATAACGTCGTTTCGTTTTAGGCGGCAATCGGAATCAATCAAGAAAATGACTACACAAAATATATGTCAATTTTAATGAATGCGGTTTTATGTTTATTTTACTTGGACAAATCCCAAGGTCGAACACAAGGAGGCAAAAGAACAACCTAGAATTATGTCTATCAAAATTCGTGAGCTGTTTTCAAGGCGGTCTTTTTTTTAGAATTTTTAATGCAATAAAGGATGCAATATGCAAATTTGGCCCATTTTAGGGACTAAACTGTCAATTACGTTCAAACGCTGTCCGAAAAATATGAAACTAGGCCACAATACAAAATACGATGAACTAAATGCAATATAATTTTTTTGGAGTTTTTGGATGCAATATGAATTTTTTATGAATTTTTAAATGCACATAGAATGAATTTCAATATTTAATTATAATAAATATTAAACCTAATTATTTTCAAGGAGCAAAATTATCTAAGTTCTATCACTAGGTGATTGATCTCAGAAAAATCTTAAACCTCGAAAATACTAGTTTTAATACCTATTAAAAATCAAACATTGAAATATATAAAAGGATTTTTACAGGGCAAACTATGCATGTAAATGCAAATATTTTTGGGCACAATGTTAAACACAATTAATTCTACAACGTATGATTTTTTAGGAATTTTTAGAGCAATGGTTAATCAAATACAAATTTCAGAGCACAAACTGGGCAAAATATGCAATTTTCCACAAAATGATTAATTATTAATTAACCATCCGTCACAAAAATGTCCACAATATGTCAAACTGTAGAGAATTAAATGACAAATAAAATGCTAATTTTCGATAAATAAAATGATGAAATATAGAGGTCCAAAACTGTGGGGGACTACAGGGGTCTTTCTACAGTTAAATAAAATAAATAAATAATATAAAATGCAAAAGTGGGGGGCTTATATGCAATTACCGATAATATGGGGGCTTCACTGCAAAATTACCAAAGGGACACGTGTCGCAAAGGCTGAAGTGCAATAAGGAGAAGGACCAGGGAGGGCTTTGTAAAATGCCCAAGGGGCATGTGTGCAGCACGTGACCCCCGGGCTGACGTGAGCCTGGCGTCGTTCCCCCGCCACGTGCATCGCACGTGAGGCGGGGGCCTCGGGTCTGAGCCTCAACGCTGCGGTGGCCGACGAGGGGCGGTCGAGGGCCGCTCCTAGTGGCGTGCGAAGGGCTGGAGTGGAAACTCCTGGAGCCGATGAAGGTGGAGGTAGCGGTGATGGCCGGTCGTAGAAGGCGGAGGCGTTGGTGATGAATGATGGAGCTGGTGAAGTACGTCAGCGTGGTTGCTGGAGACGAAGGCTCGGAGGTCAGTGGTCGTCGGTGTGTTGGTGGCGGTGTACGGTGGTTGTCAAAGTTGATGGAGCGTTGACGTCGTTGATGAAGATTGAAGGTCGTGGTGGAGTCGTTTGCTCGACTGCTTTGTGGCTGGAGCAGGGCAGTACGGCCTTGTGGTGTTGCGACGAGGGGCGGAGCACCTTCGGATCTCGCCCAGCCGATGGAAGCTTCGTCCATCGGCGCTGTCACCGCCAGAGGCGCGTCCCTCCTCGTACTGTGTGAATTGGAGGATTAAGTGTCGTTCGTGTTGGGGTTCTCTTATATAGGAGATGGTTCGGACGAAGAGGGAAGGTCTTTGGGAGATTGGATTTGACGACGGGATCGAGGCGATCGGAGGAGATCGCACATATCGGAGATGCGCGATTCGCGGAGGAGATCAACGATGGGAAACATCGAGGGGATGGTGGGATTTGCGATGGGCGGCGCAACCTGGAATTGGGAAAAGGACGGGTGGGGAAGATGAGACCGGGACCATCCGATCGGACGGTCCTGGTCAGGACACGTGGCGCATGGGGGTGAGAGGAGTCAAGGGCACGGCGCGGCACATGCACTGGGGGGCACGTGCCCTGCACGTGCGGCGTTTTAATTTTTTTATAAAAACGATATAATAAGCCAAAAATGGCTGACATGTGGCGTCTCCAGGAGCTGCCACGTATCAGCACCAGAAAATTCAGAGTATAAATCTATTATAAAATCAAAAATAAATAGAAAATGGCCTCGGATCAAAAACGTTTCTTCACGAAAATTGCTCGTCTCGATGAGATCTACAACTTTAATGAAGATATCAAAATCGAAATCGATCAAATACACAAAGTAATATTTTGGGTCATCCCATGTACATAGAATACCTTGATTTTTGGGTTTTTATAATTTTTATGTCATTTTTAAACCAGATAAAAATCCGAAAAAAATATGGTAAAATGAGAGATAAATAATCATACATTAATCTATTTTTTTTGGATTTTTTATTAATTGATAAAATATATACATAAAATATCTGGTCAAAAACCGCTAAAATACAAAATGTACAAAAGAGGCCCAAAACCCAACTTTCACATATGAGCTTCGATTCACTTGAACTTGGTCTGTTTTGAAGGTAATTGAATGTACATTAGTTCAAAAGTGAGTAGGATTAAAACGGATACTGTATGAGGAAGATATGAGGTTTTTAGTCCGGAAATCCTGAAACTAGGGTTTGAGTTTTTGGTCCATTTATTTGGTTAGTTATTTTTTTGTATTTTTTATTTATTCTTGTTAGTAATATGTACACAGTGGAGGTGGTTTTGTGTCATTCGGAGTTAGCATGAATGAGTTAAAAAACAGGGAAGTTAGGCTATTTACATGTCACTTTTGGCTTGGATTTTTGGCTTCTTATTTTGTGCAGAAATTAATGCTAAAATGCAATTCTTATGAAAACATGCATGAATGCTAATTATGCAGAATAGATGCAGATATGCCATTGATTTTGAGGGATTTGAGCTTAATAAATAAGATTTAGAGTGATGAATCCGAGATTCATCACAACCATCTAATCTAATCCTTGGTCAAATCTCAATCGTTTGCCTCCACTCACAATCCCACTGCTTGATTCCCACCTTTGATCAGATACAAGCCCCTCATACACGCCCTAATCAAGGTCGCTGGATCTCATGATCCAACGACCCTCGACCCATCGTCAACCTCCAATGCCTCCTGCTTCAGGCATTACACCTGGCAAAACCCTCGCCCCCTTTCCATTTTCGCCACCATCTCTGATCACCTCTCCACCTCCTCTCACCGCCTCCACGTTGTCCTATCTTCTTGCATCCTCACGCGGCCTTCAATAGGTCCCCCCATCACTCCTATGCCTTCATTTCACATGTTACATCTTCACCATCACCACCACTGTAACTGACCACTGCCTCCTCAAATACCTCTCCTCCACCTCCTTGTCACCTCGTCCACCAACTCTGAGCATGAGCTCTATCCCTCCTCCACGTCCGTGTGACAAGCGGAGGTCAGAGGAGGGCCATAATGTCTTCCCCCTGCTCTAGCGTCGACCTACGACGTTGACCGTCGTGTCATAGTGCCTCTGGCTCTATTGAGCTCCGTGCATTAGATGCACACATTGAACGAAGACCAGGGCTTCCTCCTAAGCCCATCACAAGCTACTCATATGCCCAATGATTATCTCCAGTCTCTAGGCACTTCTTTCCATGTGTTTTCTTTGACTTTTTCTCCACATTACTCCGACGCATACATATCGTCCTGCCTTCACTAGAACATCCCTCGAGCTCCACAACTCCACTTTCATCCTCGCTAACCCTTACACACACTTTCCCCTTTCTCTAGAACCTCCACCACTGTCGTTCCCCTTCTTCTTTGCCTCGTCGAAGAAGAACCCACTACGGCCTCGCCTCCTCCCATCCACGGCCCTCCATTCACCTCAAAATTTTAGGCACGCACTTCATGCACACCTCAACTACTTCCCTAATCCCTATAGGTATTCAACGATTAGAATTACGCATCCATCTCAGATCTTGAACTCCCTTTCCGACAGTGCAATGTTGTCGTCCATCTATAGCTACCCATGTAGCTTCACCTCCCGTCAACCATCCTCGCCATATGGCCACGAAGCTCTGGCCACCCTCAGTGAGCACGGAGGAGCATGGAGGAGCTCTAGCAGCCTCGATGGAGCTCCAATTACGCCGCCCCTCCTCTAGCGGATGATGAAGCACATGAGTCGTTGGATGGTGCACCTTCAGTGGCCATCCAACGGCCTAGATGGAGCCACATAGCATCACCGACCCTGTAGGCTCGTAGACCAAGGCACCCTCCCCTGAAGCACTAGCAGTCGCTGCGTGTCCACCCAAAGCTACGCCCATCTAAACTTAGCCCGCCATGTGCCTCGTACGTGATGGGATGGGTAATTTGCAGGACAACCCCATCAGCTTTTATAAATTACAGAAAGATCCCCAAGCGCATGCCTCATGTGTGTATTGGGGAATTTTGCACAAAGACCCAACCGATTTTTCATAATTGTATAAATGTGCTTGCACGTAAAGAAAAAATTACATTTGGGTCCCTCTAGTTTTTTGAAATTACAATGGGTCCCTCCATGGACCAATTTATAATATTTATCTTTTATTTTTCATGCATTTTTATTGCATCTATGCCCCTGGATTGTTTCTTTAATACCTTGAGCATTTGATCTTCGTTTTTTAGATTTTGGCGTCGTTTTGAAGTGTGTTTTATTGTCTACCTAATGGCTTATTTAATTCCATGACTTGGCATTGAATTATTTATGTGATATTCTATGATCCATAGTGTCTTCTTCTCACTACCTTGAAATGCCATTATTCAACTTTAGTGCTCAAATTGTATCTAAAATTGACCCTTGTTCTATTGCTCATTGATACAATTAATTAAGGTCATATTTGTACATTTTATCTTGCATGTTTATCTTTTTCATCTCATCCTTCAATTGCATTTAAAATCAAATAAAAAATACATGCATCATGTCATGTGATTCTTTCTGCATCATTGCATCATTTCTACATAATGTTGTTTGTGCATTTGAAGGCCTAGACCCTAATGAATTTAATCACTCAAGAATTAAATAATAATTTTCGATAAATAGATAAAGAGGCTCGTGTCCCTGTGTTCAACCTTGGTATATTTGCCAAGTAAAATAACTTCCACATATTCGAAGAGTCTGGTTTTTTATCGACTGAATTTCGTCTCCTATACAATAATTTCTTATTATTAAAGAGATGATTTTCACGTTCTACAAGATTTGACAACAAGGAATTTTATTTACAAGTTTTATGTACAAATTTTAAAACGGATTTTATCTACAAAAGGATTTTATGTACATATTTTGTTTACAACTTTCATACAAAGATTTTTATTTGAAAATTTTAATTACATAAATTACAAACAATTATGACTTTTTTACACACGTGGATTTTACAAGTTTACAAATAATTTATATATATCCATAATTTATATCCTACATGACAAAGTATTTTATAAAAAAATACAAATCATTTTACAAAAGTTTATAAAACATTTACAAAACATTTTACAAATACTTTACAACAATTTTACAAACAATTTTTTGCGAACATTTTTATTTTCAAAAAATTTACAAACATTTTACAAACAAAATATTTTTACAATAATTGTATAAAAATTATTTTAGAAAGGTTTTTAAAAAGAATTTTTACAAATAATTTATAAAGCATTTTATAAAAAAAACATTTACAAATAATTTTACAAAATGTTTTACAAACCTTTTTACAAAAGATTTTACAAAGAATTTTTACAAACATTCTGTAAATCATTTTTCATAATATTTTTATTCCAATATTATTAATAATAACCATATTATTAACACATAAACGTATGATTTATGGCTAAAGTATACGTACAATATATACGACACCCCCTTATACTAAGGTCGAACTATGTCCTCATAGTAACAAAGATGCGATAAAAAAAAGACATAACTCGTGCTAGGTATAGAAAAGTAAAAAGAATCAATAACTCGTGCTATACTTAGGGTAAAGATACCTAATTATATAAGAGAATATAAATAAGCGAGGGAACAATCAAAGAAGTGAAAAATAGATATTACCTCCCATGTACTTAGGGTGGGATGTCCCTAAGTATAGGCAACAAAATAGAGATAATAGAACAAAAAGAAATATAAACAACATAGATCGAACACCCCCTTTACTTAGGATAAAGTGTATCTTAAGTATAGTAAAAAATCCTAAGCGAGACTTGGGGTGTTAAACAAAAATTGAATAAAGAAAGAAAAGAAAAGAAAACATGGATATACAAAGAGGCGGACGGAAGATTAAATCACGAATGAGATACAAAAGATGAGAATCAAAGGACACGTCTCACAAAATGAATCGAGGCAACATCAATGGTCAATGGGTCATGATCAAGAAAAGGCTTCAGGCTCTGACCGTTGACCCGAAAGGTGGACTCAGAAGACAACTCAGATATATCAATGCTACCATTGTCATGCACCTTTCTGACTATGCATGGGCCTTTCCACTTTCTTTGTAACTTCCTTAGAAATAACTTCAGTCTCGCAACGAATAATCATACTCTCTGATTTAGCTCAAACTGCTTATGAATGATATGTGAATCATGCCATTCTTTCACTCTATGCTTATAATGTAGACTACTCGAGAAGGCTATCTCACGTAACTCCTCCATGCTTGTCAATTCTGCTCTCATATGACGTCCTAAACTCTTTGGATCCAAGAATATATCTGTAACGACCCATAGTGACTTGTGCTTGATCTCAACAGGTAGGTGGCATGGCTTAACATAAACAAGTCAAAAAGGAGATGTACCCAAAGGAGTCTTGAAGGATGTTCTGTAATCCCACGAAGTCGAGTCCAAATGCCATGACCAGTCCTTTCGGTCTGGGCGGACAACCTTCTGCACTATCATCTTGTTCTCCCTATTCGAGATCTAAGAAAGACCGTTCATCTGCACATGATACAGAGTGGAAACCCGATGGTCAATGCTAAACTCGTTAAAAAGGGCCCTTACCTTGTCATGATGAAATAAGTACCCCCGTCAGAAAGCAGAACTCTAGGCACCTCAACCGTGAAATGATATTCTTCCTCAAAAATCTGAAAAAAAATCTTCACATCAGCAGCTCAAGCGGGGGTAGCCTCAACCCAACGACTCACATAATAAACAACCAACAAAATGTACCTGAATCCCTGATTCTTAGGGAACAGGACCATAAAATCGATGCCCCGCACGTCAAAAACTTCACAGATGTGAATGGGTTGCATCGCCGTTATATCTCTATGCCCACGAGTACCCATCCTCTAACGATCAGTGCACATCTTCACGAATGAATCGGCATTCTTGAAGAGCGTCGGCTACCAAAGGCCTGATTAGAGCACATTTTGCGATGTCCTCCTCTCGTAATGATGTCCTCCTGCCTCCGTCTTGTAGCAATAGGTGAGGATATTGTGGTGTTCCTTCTGAGGAATACACCAATGCCAGGCACTATCCCTCCTTCATGGTAAAGGGTGGGATCCTCCCAATGGTAACACTTGGCCTTCGTGAGGAATGTCTCAAGTCGTTGCATGGTCCAACCTTGTGGAACTTTCTTGGCAACAAGATAGTTCACAATGTCGGCATACCATGAGGTGATAGAAAGAATCGCCTCGTCTGGAAATGTCTTAGTGATAAGTGTAGTGAACTCAAAAGTCTCATGAAGCTCTGATCGGGAGAGGTGATCTGCCACAACATTCTTTACTCCAGGCTTATCCTTAATCACAATATCAAACTCCTAAAGTAGAAGGATCCATCTAGTAAGACGTGCCTTGGCATCCTTCTTAACCATTAAGTATAAGATGGCAGTATGGTTTGTGAAAATGGTGGTCTTGGATCCAATGATGTAAGATACGAATTTATCTAAAGCAAAGACTACAACTAGCATTTCTTTCTCTATAATAATATAATTTCGCTGGGCAGAATCTAAAGTCATGTTAGCACAGTGAATGGCATACGGAAGGTCATCCCTTTTTGTCCTAAAATAGCCCTTACGGTAACATTCAAGGTATCTGTCGTGATCTTGAATGGGAGAGACCAATCGGGTAGTTGAAGGACAGGTGCATGTACAATCAGATTCTTGAGAGTCTCAAATGGCAAAATACACTTATCATCTAAAAGGAACTCGATGCCTTTCGTGAGAAGATAGATAAGTGGTCAGGAAATTCGACAGAGTTCCTCAATGAACCATCAATATAAATAGATATGCCCTAGAAAAGACCACAACTTCTTCAAATTGGACGGTAGATTGAGCTTCTTGATGATGTTGAAGGATATGGGAAAATCCTCAAGCACATCATGGAAGCGTGAGGATCGCATCGTATGCGATCGGGAGTGACTAGTCGCACTAGTTACTCCGGGAAACGGAATTTAAAAAAATTAATATAATGAAACCACATGATCCAGGATCCTTTCTCGGATCGTTTCATCTAAGCCACAATTAGGTATAAGGTTTACCTCTTGAAGCGTGGTTGCGATCGAGTCTCTAAACCAAGAGGCCTCTTGTCTCAAGTCTGATCCAACGGAGGAGACGATTGCGAGCGTGTTGATGAGGCGCGTCCTTCTCGCAATCCAAGTTGATGATCCAAGCGACGAATTTCCTGATCTCGTCACATGAAATCCAACATATTATTCATGAACGAGGTGCACCGAAGGAGAAGGATATCCACGAGCAAGAACTCCAGTAGCATAACAACGATGTTGCAGCGATGTCGACTCTCTTAATGGCTCCATGGTGGACGGCCATAAGAGAGAGTGGGAGAGAGTCACATGACGTGTAGAGAGAGAGAGAGGAATAGAGCATTAGTTTACATTGTAAACGTATCACACAAAGAGCAATGGATGCCTCTATGGCTCATCAGGTCGCTCAAAGATCGTTGTAAACTCATCAACAAACGGCTTAGATATCTCAACACTAATCTCAGTAGAAAGTGAATCATTAGTATGTATCTCAAGAGATTTTGTATGTGGCTCGTGTATCTCAACAAGAGGTGTCTCAACAATAATATCATAAGAATGTGTATCATGATCCTTAAAAAGTACCTCTGAAAGGAACTCACATTGATCCTCGAAAAACAACTCAAATTTTCCACAAACTAACAACTAATAATCATCAATTAGGGAGCTTAAGGTGATTGTGCTTTCTTGGTGTTCCTTCTAAGAAAGGAACTCCTAGGAATCCATGAAATCAGTGAATAAATGAGTATCTCGAATCTTTGCTAAGAAATCACAATCTTCAGAACTGGTGAACTTGACTCTCTCACATCTGCTGCTAGTAACGGTGATGGCATCAGATCTGGGATCATCTCTATCTTCACCTTATCACTGTGAAAATGAAAGGTGATCTATCCAATACCATAATCAACTACCAATTCGATCTTTTGAAGGAACGAGCAACCAAGGATGATCGAGGTATGGAGTAACGGTGCAGGTGTGTCCATATCCATGATGAAAAAATCAACCAGGAAGCTCATGCCTTGCACCGTTACAATAATGTCCTAGAGAATGCCCCTCGGCCTCTTGATCGATCTATTAACCAATTGAAGGATCATCTTCATTAATCGAAGAGGCCCCAACCCAAACTCAGTGACTAACGAGGACGGCATTAAATTGATTGAAGACCCTTTATAGAGTAGAGTACAATTGAACTCGTGATCAAATATCAAATAACAGATGTGGGATGCTCCCTTATCTTTATTTTTCGGTGGGAGGTTGCTAATGGTGTGACTGCGACCATGGTCAAGATGTGCTTTTCTGTTCTCTTGCATCTGTTATGCTTGGGCTAATCTTTCTAGTACATGCTTCTTTCATTCACTTTTTGATTATGGGAATGTACTCCATGGATTTAAGGTGAGACATTTCTAAAAAGTTGTTCTGTAAAATCTCTACCACTCTAGGATCATATAGTGGTGTTTTTATTTTTTAGATTTTTCTTTTACTTAAGCAGATGGAAATGGGACAGAATCTGAAGAAACATCGAACTGCTCATTTCTATTATTTATATCGGAATCGACATGTACAAATGGATGATGAGAAACAAGTTGTATAATATCACCCAATACAGGTAAAGAAGAAGAAATAAAAGGGAAAACGGTGTGGGTTGCTTTGTCTGTTGGTGCTGAAGAAGACTCTTTGATGAGTGTGTTCTTCCTCGAATCTGACTCGGCACTACATCTTGCTTTATTATTTGAAGGTGGTGGTGGTGGAGGAGGAGAAAGTGAAGAAGATCCTCCAAGATGTGGAACTGCAACTCTGGATCTCTACTCAGCTAATGAAGAAGATGATGTTGATGTAGCTCTCTCAATTGCTCGATCTCCCAATCCCAACTCTGGAAGTGCATGCGACTGCAATCTCCTACCGCTCTTGAGAGAAATGACGTCAAATAAACATGTAAAATCAAATGCCATACCCGTCTCGGAGATATATTGATCATGGGATACATGTCCTTGCGTCTAAAGTTGTTGGGATTGGCTTCGACATATCTTGGGATGAGAGTCTTTGTTGGGGGTTGAGTCAGATATGTCATGCTCTTCATAAGCAGGGCAAGCTGATCCACGGCTGGGTTCACCGAAGGTGCCTCGGGGTGCTCCACAAAAGGTTGTCGAGTCTGGTAGTGCAGAGGTTAGTACCCAGAATACCGATACTGTTGATATGTATAAGGAGGAGGATATGAATAAAACTGCCCAGAATATGCAGGTTGCTGCTGATATGGATGAAATGAATAGGCAGGCTACACCGGATGCTGATATCCTTGTCTCCAAGTCTGAAAGTGTGGCGAAGATCGATATTGGTGAGGTTGTGAATCCGGTTGGTGCTGAAGCAGTGACCTCCCTCCTTAAAACTGTTGGACGAGTCTCTAACTCTGTTGTGAACCCAACTGATACTGTCCTAATGGATGGGGTTGGTTGCACTCATGATCAAACAAAACACCATTCACCTCCTGGATATGAGGTAGAGGTGGAGAGAACTTCTCGGGAATGTACTGGTGCTCCTGGTAATACAGTACAACACAAGTCTGAGTAGGTTGTTGATGGACCCAATCCGGTGTTTCTACATAGTACACATGTTGAATGGTAGAAGAAGGACCTCTGGTACTGTATGGTGTTGAAGAAGTAGACGAATGGCTGCTCCACTACAGAAGTATCAGATGTTGCACTCTAACTCTGACACGAGCTGATCGTACTGATGAGTAGATCCAAATGACATGTAATCTCATCAAGCTTGTCCAGCTACTTCATCCTTTGTTTGATCACTTGTAATTTATATAACTCTTGTGATCCCTTCTCAATTATGTCAACTTTGGATAGGTGATTCCTAATGATAGTCAGATCGGTACTGTCCACCATATCCACATCATGAGATGCCATCATGTTGACGGTCTTGTGGGGTGGTTCTTAAGCAGAAGAAGGAAGAGGGTTCTTCTGGAAAGCACGTGAAGAAGAAAGAGCTATAGAGCTCTCTGTCATCTTCTCAAAAATCCACTATAGCACATCCTCATCCTTGTTGAAATGTAAACCCCCACAAGCGGCATCCACCAATCTACGATTCTCTAATCTCAACCCCCCAAAGAAGTTCTACACTAGGGTAGTCTTTGGAACGTCGTGGTGGTGGAACTTCTCCGTCAAAATATTTGAATCTTTACCATGCCTCATGAATGGGCTCATGGAATGACTGGGAGGAGTTAGCTATCAATGAACCATCTAAGGCATCCTAATGGATAATACTTGCTAAGAAATCTGACCTTAACTCTTCCCAAGATGGATGACCTTTCTCAAATGATTTATCCAATAAAGGACCTTGTCTACTAGCCTGAATGGAAAGGCGGTCATCTTCGCTGCCTCTAACAGGATGTTAGGGTAATGGATCATACTACAAATGCAATCGAACTGTTGGAGGTGAATGTATGGCTCCTCGTGAATGTACCCATGGAATAAAAGGAGCAAAGGTAGAATAATGGGCTTCAGCTCGAAATTCCCATGAACCGCAAGAATCTATATCCAAGTCATCATGTGTCCTACTCTTGGGTTATAAGAATCTCTCGATGTGGGTTTCAGCTCCACTTTGGTTGCTCATGATCGGCTCCCCCATTTCCACATCCATGATTCTGTCCATTTTCCTCTTTCCCCTATGCTCGGTCATGTCTCAGCTTTAAGATCATGTCTCTCAGTATGGCCTGGATGTTGGCATGCTCGCTAAGCTGGGCCTAGATGGCCTAAATGGATGCTAACATCGTTGAATTGATCTCACGTTGCTCAGTGATATGTCCCTTTCTTTGGTGGTGCCATCAAGTCCACTGGATCCAAATCGATCTCTGAAAATGTGCAAGGCACACGGCCATTCCTCAGAATATATGGAGTCCGAAGTGATATTTCGAGATTAGAGTCAATCTCGATAAGGGATTCAGTAGCGAAAGAAGTGGAGAAGTAGAGAAAGAAGTGAATTTGGTAAGAGACTCATCCCGAATCGGTGAAAATGAATGGAGTGGAGTGTGTAAAGATTATCTCATGAAGTCTGAGCACAAAATACTTCAATCCGACATCTTCTATGACAAGAGGCAAGATGCGAGAACATGAGGTCAAAGAAGAAGAAAATAGAATGGAGTGATATGCTTAGAGGGATCTCTATCACTAGCAAACACAAAACAAACCCCATGATTCACCAATTGAACACAAGTAAAGACCAAGAGAGTTCGATGGATTATCTTTTCAATTTTAGTTTAGTAAATCTACAAAAAGTTACAATCAAGCACATAGGGTGAGTCGTTGCCATCGCCCAACATGCGTTCTCAATCCTCCCCAATCAATGGTACCATCTTCCCAGGCTGCTAGGTTCAATTTCAGGCCCAAAGGGACAAAGGATGATGAGTACACCAAAATGATTTTTTAACATCTTAGATAAGTGCTTGCATCTCAATCATACACCACAGGGATGTGTATTAGAGCATAGGACACAAGTCCAAGAGTTTGGGATCTATCCTTACGTTTATGTCCTCACCCACTATGTCTGGAGATAAATATCTGCAAACAATGAGGGGGTTACTCCTAGAATAATATGTCCTCAAGTTTCGTTTTAGGGTCGAGTGAAAATTAGCAGTCCCTTTTTTATTGGTTATCTCTTTTTTATATTTTTCAAATAAAAAATATAATGATGTTTCCAATTCCTTTATTTCCTAAGTGAAAAAAATCAAGGAAGTCGAAATATCTGATGCGAGGGTGACGAGCCACGAAAACCCTACGTTAATTTGCATGAATTATCGTTTAAATTTATTAGGCACGAATTCAGAATTAGTCAAGAAATAACCATAATAATTTATTCAATTTTAATCGGTGTGGTTATATATTTATTTTACTTAGATAAGTTCCAAGCTCGAACTCAAGGAGGTAAAGGAACAACCTCAAATTCATCATGCTAAAGTTCATTAATTAAACCCCTGGCTTAACTAATCCAATAAAAATCTCCATTAATTCTTTATTTTTATCTTGTGTATAATTAACCCTTAATTAATTGTATTTAATCACCTTTATTTTTTGTAATTATTTTATTATCAAACCCCTAAAAATTAGGTAGAATAATTGTCCATAACTTTACTAACCCTTAAAGATAAAAAAATATAAAAACAACTCAAAACCAAAAAAGTCAGTGTTTTATCCCCCTTAAAAATACCCCCAAAAATACTTTTTGTACAAATGACCTCTTTTGGCTTTTCGTTCAATATGAAACTTGTAGATCTCATCGAGATAAACAACTTTCATGTTTTGACTTTTTTGTAATTTTGCCTCTAACTATTTCTTTTGTATTTTTCTTTGTATTTACAATTTCGAATTTTCTGATTGGGCCACGTGGCGCCCTCTGGGCCGCTGATGAAGCCACATTTCATCATCTTTATTCTATCATTTTGGCATCAAAAACCCTAGCAAATGCGTGTAAATACCCTTAATTTCCATATATTAGCATTCATGCATGTGCATGTAAATAGTGTATAAAATATTGTAATTAAAGCCAAAATTATAGAATAAATAAAAGAAAAGAAAAATAATAAATTATTGTAAATATTTTATGACCCAAAACCCCGAGACCTAGGCATCTTGATGAATAGGTCGACAAGGAATAAAGTAAGGGGAGATAAGGGCCAAAATACAGTATAAATACCTATTCATTTCATTAATTCTTTATTCATGTTGGGACCTATTTTTGGTTCCACTTTTTATACATCAAATAAAGAAACTTTGAACATGAAAGTTATAGAAAATTTAATATCGAAAAATACAAAATTGATTTCACTGAAAAATAATGTACAGATAAAAAGTTATGATCTGAATAAGATTCTAAAATTCCAACTTCTCAGACATGTATGTTACAAATAAAAACTTGAAATGTACCAAACTCACCTTTAATTGTATATAGCATAAAATAAACTATTTAATGGAGGTGGTTTTATATTTTTCGGAGTTACGATTTGAAAGTTGAGTTTTGGACCCTTGTAGTATACTTGTACAGATTAAAATATTCAATTTGTTATTTATTCATTATTTTTGTAATTTTATATTTTTATAATTTTGAAAATATTACTTATAATATATTTGTAATTAAAATCAGAATAAAAATGCAAAATAAATTCAAATAAAATACTTGTATATTCTATACATAGGTATTATACCTATACTTATACATGTATACTACTTACTTATATTTTATTAAGTGTATAAAATATATCAGAAAAATAAAATAAAAATGTATTAAGTGTATAAAAGTACTTTATAATTTTATAAAATAATAAACAAAAAGAAAGAAATTAAAATCACAAAATAAAAATAAATTAATAACATATATAGGTATGTGTGCCTACAAAGGGCATAAAAGGAAACTTGTATTTATATCTCATAAAAATAATTAAAAATCACCATAAAATACTTTATAAAAAAATATTTTTCATTTAATAACCAAAATCTAATTCGTTTATTTTCTATTTTTAAATGAATTTACAAAATCTTTATCAGGGATTTTGCCTGATTGGTCCACGTGGACCAATCAGGAGACGGCCCCAGTTGACCCAGGTCAACTGGTCGTCCTTCCCCATGTGTCGTTGTCAGAGCCTCGGTTTTCGCCATTTTTGTCAATTTTTCGAGGATGCCTCCTTCACCAAATCATGCTAAGTCTTTGACGACTTTTGTTTCTCGTCTATCCATGAATCACGCCCAAGGATTTTTTCGGGCATTGGATCAGCACAACGTCCGTTACGCCTTGGTCTTTGGGGCCTCTTCACCATCGAGTCAAATCCAATATAATGGACCCCCCGACTTCAATTTCAAATTTGAGTCCCTTCGGTCCACCCCTCCTCGCCCTTTTCGTGCTCCACGAAGACCTGGAGGTGACAGCTCCATCTTTGTGTTGTCAGCCAAGGCAAAGGAGGTCGGAGGCGTCTCCACTACCTCCGGCGAAGACAGCCGTCGAGGTACAACTTTCCCTCTGGCTCCAGCCATCGAGGCGGCCATATACCATTTCACTTCTTTCGCATTTTAATCTCCTTAGTCCTAGGATTAATATCCTTCCAAGATCTTAGCTTCTCGTCCGTTGAATCACCCAATCGAACACCTCGCCGGAGCGCACCTCCGACCGAGGATCCACCGACCACCTCCGACCATCTCTTCGATTCCACTGCAGGTCTATGCACCTTGACTTGAGCATGGGGCTTGTTTTGCGCTTCGCCGGAAGTACCTGGGGCCCCATAGCTTCGCCACCTTCCAGCGAAGACTCCGGCCATCCTCGGAGCTTTTTGGAGTCCCCAGCATCTTCTCCGACTCTCCAGGAGCACGCCCAGGCATTTTGAGCCTTCTAGATCACCGGAGGCCCGAGATCGAGGTCGGTGAAGATCGCCTCGCTGGCGTTCTTCCCCGTTCTTCCTCAGAGCCTCTCCACCGTCAGATCGAGGCGGAGTTCCAGACGCTACAGCTACCGTAGGATCGGATCGCTTCCCAGCCGTCTGATCATCTGTTCATGTTCTAATCCGGGCCGTCATCCGCGAAGGGGTATCGGCGCTCCTGAGGTCGACGCGTGTCAAGTGAAGCACCTCCAAGCCGTCAGATCTCGGGCGTGGGTATTTTACGCATCCACCTTCGCCTATTTTTGTATTTAACATTCAGTATTTAAACATTTATCTGTAGTTTAAATATTGTTGTAATATTTGCAAACAAGCCCCCGCACTTTCACTATTTGCAAAAAGGTCCTAGCCATGTCACCTCACGTGACCAATTCACGTGAAGCACAAGTATTTTGCACGGACCCCCCTTTGGGTTTGCTTATTTCATCTAGGTCCAGCAAATTTTGTAGTACGTGTAAAAGTTTTGGAAATACTTGCATTAAAGACCCTCAAGTTTTTGGAAATTACGAATAGGTCCCCCCAAGCGCGTGCTAGTCATGCGCCCTGGTGGGTATTTTACAGTCATATCCTCCCGGTTTTGGATATTTGTACTGGGTCCATTGAATTGAATATTCAATGAATATTTATTTTGTGAAGTTTGCACTCTAGCCCCTGGATGTTTTGATATTTGCATTTATACCCCTGCCAGGCTGTGTAATTTTGGGTGCTTGCTCTTTTTATTTGCATCATTTTAATTCCAAAAATTACCAAAAAATGTCATAGACTCTTATTTACTTGTTGAATCATGCCATATTTTTGCATTGTATTTTTGTTGCATTTTTATATTTATTAAAAATAAAAAACATGCATTTTCAGTACTGTCTAGCTTAGAAAATACCAAAAAATATTAAAACGTTTTGAAAAATTCCAAAAAAAATATATTTTGTGTGTTTTATCATCTATTAGTGTCAGTCCAAAAACCACTAAAATTTTCAAAAGAAACCCTTAAAAATTTGAAAACCTCTAAAAACTTCATAAAACTCTAAAAAAACCTAAAAAAACTTAAAAATATAAATTCAATTCCTCTAGTTTCCTATTTTCTTGTCTTTTATTTAAAATTAATTTGGTAAAATTTTATTACTGTTTGCTATTACTCATTCCCATTTTAATTTCGGCCAGCATTGCTATTCACTGTTTTCTTGTATTTCCCCTTTTAAAAATACCAAAAACATTTTGAAAAACTCTCGAAAATCACAAAAATAGTAGAAAAATATAAAAAGATCAAAAACATTTTATCCCCTGATTTTTTAGCATTTTTACATATTTTTATAAATACATTATCCTCTCTTTCTCTTATGGTGTATATACACTCTCTTATTGGAAAAGCAAATATAGAAATATAAAATACAAAAAAAATAAAAAAAATCAGAAAATAAAAAACCAAAATATAAAATTAAAAATTAAAAACAAAAATATAAAAAATATAAAATTAAAAACCCACAAAAACATTTGCATTGCATAGTGTAGACAATACATCACATTCACACACACACACACACAAACACACTTGTTGATCTATCCTGCCTTGCTCCATGTGTTCGAACTCTCTACATACTTGCACCTATACATCTTTTAAGTAGAGTTAAAAATAAATTTGACTCCACTCTTATTCTTCATTGCTTGACTTATATTGTGTGGGTTCATTGTTGACTAATTACGGTGTCGTCACAGCGACATAGTAGTCCCGCCTTGTGTGGAATATTTAGACCCGCGATAAATTGTGATTATCAGCCGCCCACGTGGCTCGCGCCTCCTTTCGCCACCCGGCACTCGCCTGGACAATCGGATCTCCTTCACCCCGCCTCCATCTCCGCCGTTCATTCTTTGCCCACTCCCAGCCGTCAGATCAGAATTCTAGATTAGATCTCAGCCACACGACACCACCTAAATCTTACCCATCCGGTTGGGTCCTCATCCTTTGGCCACTATCACTCCACGTCACCTCACTCTTCTCCATCGTTCGATCAAACCAACCTTCCCATCAGCACCGCTCATTTCCGCCTTCAAATCTCACCGTTGGATCTGATCTTGATCAGATCTCAGCCGCCTACTCGCACTAACACCACAGCCGCCCAATTCACCCCCATCCTATGGCTCTATGCGTGCCACGTCACCTCTTTTTCTCCCACCATAGGATCTCCCCCATCTCCAATCTCCGCCGCTCATCTGCGCCTTAACCTCAGCCGTTTGATCATATCCTAAGGATCTGATAAGAGCCCTCCAACCACGTCTCCATCCCAACTGTTGGATCGCATGATCCAACGGCTCCAACTCATCGTCCTCCTCAAGATACCTCTCTCCCCATGCGTTACACCTCGTCACCCCGTCTCGCCCTTCCTATTTTGGAGCACGTCACATCCACCCCCTCGCTCCATCACGTCGCCTCCACGAAGCCCTGCCCTCCATCATCTTCGCATAACCTCCAGCCTCCCTACTCCATTATTGCCCCGCCTTCTCCTCTCATTCAAACACCCCTCCCTAACCACGTAACCGTCGGACATCGTCCGCCTATAAAATCCTTCGCCCTGCCTCCTGAACCCTTGTCCACCAATCATTGGGTAGCCCCTAGCTTCGCCCTCCTCCGATGACAGCAGAGGAGGTATTCGATCAGGGATAATAGATCTCTTACCCAAGTGTCGACCCACGACCGCCATGGCCGTGCTGCAGGTGCCACCACGCTCTGCCGAGCTCCGAGGCCCGGTTAACCTTGCCGGGCGATGACCCGAGGCTTATGGAGCCTCATCCCAATCCACAACCTTCACTGGATGCCCCTCTCCGACGAAGTCCTTCCTCCCCTTCTTTTTCTTTGATTTCCTCCCAATTTATCCACAATCTACACTACACTCCACCACCATCTGATCATCCCCTGAGCTCCATCATAACACCGTCGCCCTCACCAGCCCCTCTGACTACCTCTTTCCCTTCTCCACAACCTCAACCACCCTCTGCCATCTCCTCCTCTGCTCCGTCGGAGAAGGAGCCCAGGGCCAACGCTCCTATCGCCTCCGCGCCCCCCATCTCATTCATACACCCCCCCCCCCCCCCCCCGCAAAAATCGCACAGCTTTGGCTATGATTAACACTTGCAGTTACTTTGATTGGCTGGAGATAGCATCGGACCTCTTTCGCGCTTTTCTCCTCCGACGAAGCTTCATCGATCTCCACCTTAGACCAACTCTAGAGCTTCACCGCTTCTCCAGGATCCCCGCCAGTCGTCCAGTGATCTTCACCAACCTTCAGGCGAGTGTGTGGCGCACGGAGGAGCTCCTGCGAGTCCGCCGGAGCACAGCCTTCTCCGGTGCGCCGTGTAGGAGCACGAAGACACAGGTGTCGTCCGATCATCTGGATCTGACGGCTCTAATGAAGACACGTGGTGGACTGAGCCTCCAATTGAACCTACAGGCTTGGGTCCACCAAACCTCGAGCCGGACCATCCTGATGCTACCACGTGTCCCGAGCCTGCTGATGAATACCCATTCATCACTCTTTATTCTCCTATTTTAGCTACAAAAACCTTTGCAAATACATGTAGATATGTGTAAATACAAATAATTACCAAAAGCATGCATTATGTAAAAACCTGTAATTAGCATGTTTTTGTGCAAAAATAAAAGAATAAAGAGTAAAAAGAAAAAGAGGGAAATATTTAGAATAAATATTGAGCAACTTAACCCAAGGGAGGGCTCAGCATGGGCCTGACCGCATAAAAGCCAAAGTAGAGGGAGATAGGAGCTCATGTGTACATACTTTTGTATATAAATAAAATTATATTTTCTTCACCCAAAAATATGCTTGTACATATTTTGTATATATTTAGAAACTCTTAAAAACAAAACAAAAAGAATTTAAAACAAACCAAAAAGACCAAAAATATCCCTCCACCATGTGCATAGACCATCACCCATGTATTTATTTAACCCTATAAATAAATAAAATTATTTTCTAAACTTTTTGTAAATATTCTATATTACATATTGTAAATACATAAAATAACAAGAAACAAAACAAAAATCAAATAAAAATTACAAAATTAAAAATACAAAAATACATTGTATAGATACCATGTATATAAATGTATACAACTATTTATTTCACCCTTGTGTATAAATAATTAAAATAAAATAAAAATACCATTTTGTTCTTTACTTTATGATGTAAATAAATAAAATATAAAATGGGCATAAAAATACATAAAAATAACAAATAAAAAAATCAAAAATTAAAATCTATATAGTGTACATATACCTATATATATATAGCTACCCTATTTTTATTTCCAAAAATTAATTAAAAATCACCAAAAAATAGAAAAAAATAAAAGAAAAATATTTCATGTTTTGAGTTTTTCTTAATTCGGCCTTTTTCTACCTTAAATTAAATAAACAAAAAATTAAAAACGTGGCAGCTCCTGATTGGTCCACGGGGGATTGTTGACCCCGGTCAACTCCCCCGCGGACTCTTTCCTTTTGCGTCGACTCGCGCCCGACCCGACTTCGTCGATTTCTCCACGCGTCTCCAGCCTGTCGCCCCCGCGAACCCCGCGCCCGGATTCTTCGCTGTTCATCCGACATCCTCGCCAGATCCTTCGCCGTGGGATCCACGCCTTCCATAGCTGCCTCCACTCAACCCTAATCGGCCCTGTCTCCATATATATCCCGACCTCCGCCGCCTCCGCGCCTCATCTTTGGCTCGCCACTTTCATTCCCGTGACCTCCAGAGCAATCGCCGAGGTGACAGCTCGCGTTTGCCCCTGTTGCAGTGAGGAGAGGGTGCCCCGACCATCGATCCGGCAGCTTCGCGCCGCCGTGCTCCGCCGCTTGCAGGAGCTCGAGCCTCAGGCCTTGACGCCCTTCGAGGCTACGACCGGGAGCTATCTAAGCTCCAGCACAGTCTTCCGCACCACCCAGGTAGATCCTTTAGGCCATAGTTTAGCGTAAATCTCGATTTTTAGTTTACTGTTAGCGTAGCTCCGCCGCCGTCGCCAGCCACCTCCGATACCCCATCTGCCATTCCGACCCGACCATCATCTTCGCCAGACCTCTCCGCATCTTCTTCACCCATTCACCCAACCCAGATCGCACAGGATCTGGGAATCGAGCTCCTCCGCCGACCACCTTCGCCGGGGCTCTCCATTCCGACGCACCATGCACCTTCACGCCGCCTAACCGGGTCGAGGCAATTTGCCCTCGACCCGTGAGTCTTCTGGTTCGCTTTTCAGGTCAAGATAAGGGTCATCTGAGACCCTTCGCCATCCAGCCAGGAGACCCAGCTCCGCCGCCTTCGCTCGAGCTCCTCGGAGCTCAGCGTGCTCGTCGGAGACCACCAGCAGACGCGGGAGCCTTCCGCGATTCTTCTCCGACCTCCAGAAGGCTCTCCAGAGGACCCTAGCGCACGCACGAGCCCGGCGAATCTCGCCGGCGACCAGTTCTTCCAGGATCCTCCAGAACCGTCAGATTCTCCTCCTCGCTCCAGATCTGATCCGAACCATTCATCTGCGGAGCACTGCCACCATCCGATCATCCCGAGGGTCGATCTTGACCGCTCGCGCAGAGAGAGAGGCACCAGCTAGCCTCAACCGTCAGATTCGCCACGCGTCCTCCTCTCAGCCGTCGATTCACCAAGAGTATCTCCACCACGCTTCGTCACCGTCAGATCTGCTACGTGGAATACTTTCCACCGTTCGATCAGGCCAGCCCTTCCAGAGTTAAAGGCGCACCCGTTCTCCACCGTTTGATCAGCCACGTGGCGCACATCAGGCCGTCGATAAAAATAAAAGGGGTAAATTCATCTTAGGCCCCTCTGTTTGTTTCATTTCATTTTAGTCCTGTAATTTTTAAATTAAGTTGTTTATTTTCTGGGATATTTGCATTAAGGACCTCGTACTTACTTTATTTGCATTTATACCCCTGTCTACGTGGACCACGTGCTTCGTCACGTGAACTTTATTGGGTTATTTGCAATATAAACCCTGTAGTTCTGGATGTTACGGATTGGATAAAAAGTTTTCTTTATTTGCATTTATGCCCCTGTACGTGATTTAATTCCCCATGTGCGATATTTTTTGGGTTATTTGCAGATAAGCCCCTGGACTTTTGGGTACTTGTTACCAATAAGCCCTCGGAACTTATTTTTCTTACATTTGGGTCCCTAAGTGCCCCAGACACGCGCCTCGCGCGTGATTTCTTGGGTATTTTGCACCAGGACCCCCAGAACTTTGGGTATTTGCACTTTGGTCCCTGTGCACAATGCCCCCTTTTGATTTTTGAATAAAATATCAAATCACCTCCAAATCCAACGAAAATTTGACACATGGCTCCTGCCATGGGGTAGGATTTTTGTAGATTTTTGAGGACATTTTTGATTTCATTTGCTATTTTTAAAAATTCAAAAACCCTTATTTTTGCTACTGTTTAGAGTCAAAAACCCCAAAAAAATATCAAAACCCTTTTAAAAATTCTAAAAAAATTAGTTACTGTTTATTTTGTGTTCCTTGATTTTCTAGCCAATTTTGGCTATTTTTCATTGAGTAAAAACCCTAAAAACTTAAAAACACCTCAAAACTCCTAAAAATCATAATAAATAATTTAAAAACTCAAAAACAATAATTTTGGTGCTCAAATTTTCCTTGTTTTCTCTAGTATACAGGAAAATTACCTCCAGGTCCCTTTGAGATCCTTAGATATTTTATCTTTGGGTTTTGGGCCTGGCTGGACAGTACCCCTTGCTTTTCGCACTGTTGGATTTTTAGGAAATAAAATAAACATCAGAAAAATCTCAAAAATTCACCAAAAACATAAAAAAAATACAAAACACATAAAAATATTTTTGTCTGAATTTTTGCTTGCTTTTTAATGCATTAAATAAATTATTCAAGTTAATTGTTTGTGTGCTTTTCCTGTTTTCTTTATATTCCAAAAATCCTAAAAAAAATATAAAAACCCTTAAAAACACTAAAAAATACTCTCTCGGATTTCTGACTACATCGTAGGCCGCAAGGCCAATCTGTGCTCCTTGTGTTCGACCTTGGGTGCTATACCAGGTTAATCTCATAGCAGGACCGCTCTCTTTTGTGCTCGATTAGTTTTACATGTTCTGAGTGGTTGATTTTTCTTGATATACTTAGCCCGAGTGATTGAGGTTGCGACGACCATTTCTTTACCTTTACCTTAGTCGTTCGGGCGGTTATCACCTGCTGCGTCTCCCGAGCCTAGGCTCCTCACGTGCATCGCAAGTGGGGCTTGGGTAATTTTGCATGAAAGACCCAAGAATTTCATATATTTACATGCATGTCCCCATGCACGTGCCTCGTGTGCGTGCCTAGGTATTTTACAAGGATATCCTCACAGCTTCTGAAAATTACAAAAAGGCCCCTACGCATATGGAAGAATTTCATCCTGGCCCAGACGATTCTTGGCATTTGCATTTAGGTCCCTCCAAGGACCTAAATGTAATATTTATCCTTTTATTTTTCTTGCATTTTATTTACAATTATGCCCCCGCATTGTTTTTAGCATAACTTTAGCATCGTAGGTCCAAATTGCATGATTTATTGTCATTTTGATCCTTGTTTCTTCATCTATCTCATGGCATGTCTAATTTTCTCATCCGACATCATATTAAAAGAAGTAATTTTTAATGTTAGATGATGACCTTCCTCTGCTTGTCTTGCTTTGATTTGATGACTGATATTATTGTTGTGATCAAAATGAATCTAATTTAAATTTTTGTTATGTTGCTCATTTTCATTGATCTTTTTAAGGTATAATTGTAATCTTTTGTTTTGCATATAGGTTCCCTTGCATTACTTTCATGCATCATCTTATAATCGCATAAAAATCAACTAAAAACTACATGCATCACTTTATTGCATTGTAATTTGCATAGTGCATCCTGCATCTTCATGAAGACTTGAAATTGAGAATTGATTCACACTACTCTTAATTGATCAACAATTAATAAATAAATAGAGTGGCTCGTGTCCCTGTTTTCGACCTTGGTAGACTTGCCAAGTATAAATACTCCACAACATTCAAAGATTGTGGTTTTTGCTTAGCCAAATTTGCCTCCTATACTACTACAATTATCGACTATTAAAGAGGCAGGTTTCGCATTCATCGGAAGCTAAACTAATTTTTTGGAGTTTTCTGACAAATTATGAATATTCTATAGATTTTTAAATGGAAACAGAGCGACAGTGAGTAATTAAATCCTAATAAATCTACATCATCAAATTAACCAGAGAAAGAATTATCTCATATAGATATTTATAAGAGCAATCCAGAAGGATTAGAATTTCGCAAAAATATTATGTGTGGATTTAATTAAAAACTATTTACCAAAATCACCTTAAAATTTATTCAAGGCACAGGATAATTCCAATTAAGATGAAATTTAGACTGTAAACATGCTTTCAAGGCATCATTCCTAGTTTTTTAGGAATTTTCGAGCAACTATGAGTGAGATGTGAATTTAATTCCTCAAATTGGGTAAAATAGGTAGAATTTCACTTAAAAAATTGTAATTAATTATCTAGATCTCACAAAAATCCAAGTAAATATTCATATGATAGAGAATTAGTTTCTCAACAACATGAAATTTTTCATTAAATAAAAATATACAAGAAAGATGTCCAAATTAATCCATAAACATAAGGGTATCCACGTAATTTCAGGAAAGAAAACTCACAAACAAACTATATACATGGACTTGTTTGTAATTCTAAAAATTGTAAATAAAAAATTGTAATTTTTACAATAATTAAAAAAAATGAGAAGGGGACCTTCTTATCCAAGCTCGATGGTGTGCTAGGGCATAGAGGATGGAGGTCGCAGCTGGATTTGGAGGCCAAGGCAGAGGTTTGGCTAGACATGCATACGTGAGGAGGGAAACCGTGGGTCGGCGCAGACTCGCGAGCGGTGGGGGCGCGACCCGGGTGGTGGAGGGCTGAAGGTAGAGGTTCAGCTGGACCTGCGGACGTGGAGCAGCTTGGAGTGTGTGGCGGCATGGTGGTGGCGCCTGGAATGAGTGCAGGAGCAGGAGGAGGGCCGACGCAGCTGGGCGGCGGGGAGGGCGGAGTGGCCTGGCGGCCCAGCCGCCGGCCGTGGAAGAAGGGGGGAGGCGGGCGGCTGCCTGCTACTCCCTCCATTTTTGATTTTTTTTGTTGTGAAATGAATTTTTTAATTTTAAAATTTTCATTTTTGGATTTTCTTAAATAGGGAACACAAACCAAATATGAGAATAATGGGGGTGAATGTGGTGATGGAAGTAATATGATAAATTAAGACAAATGGAGGAGAGTGGGTGGTGATATGATGTGATAAAGATGCAAGATAATGAAAATGATTATTAGTGATAAAAAGGGAAAATTTACCTACGATGAGCGCGGATGCCTATGATGTGCTCACGATAAGCACGATCTTCGCTTAAATCGCCGACGAGCGATGAGCTCGAGCAGCGCACGGATGCGGTTGCAATGGTGGCCAAGAATCTAATGGATCTCATCGGAGAGAGAGGGTTGTCATCGCTCGACCGCGGTTGTGTTGCTGTCATTGATTTAACTCTGGGAACTAGGCTCTTCTCACATAAATATGGATCACGTGCAAATTGAGGAGGATGGGATGTATAAAAAGAGATGGAAAAAGGAGGTTAGAATGGAGGTGGAGTTGAATTAGAAGTTAGAAAAAATGATGGAAGAATAGAGCCGAATGGGTGGTTATTATAGAGAATGGAATTTAAATAAATAATAAATAATAAGATAACGTAGGCTACTAAAATATAATAAAAAATAAAGAAGAAAAAAATAGTGGAGAATTTACAACAGAAGACAAACAACATGTACATTTTTTAATATTAATTTTTTTGTATTTTAAATAAGATGTATTTACAACAGAAAAATACAATAAATACTAGAACTAAGATACAACACAACAATGATTTTTGTAGATTTTTTAATAATTTAAAAAATAAAAAATGAAGAAAGAATGAATATTTACATTATATACAATTTACACCCAAGTCCCAAAACCCATATTTTACAAACGAGCTCTGATTTTAGTGAAACTTCCATTGGATAGATAATTTTCTAACTTGAACTTTAAAAGTGAGTTTGGTGAATTTGGAGTTCATACGGAGTGGGAATTTGGCTGGGAAGTTGGACTTTACGGCCTTTTCTCTTTGAGATCTAGGAGTATTTATTTGAGGTGGAATTTATTTCATATTTTTGTATTTTTACATACATTTTATGAACAAGTTAGAGAAAGAATTAGCAAAAAGGAGTTGAAATAAATTTATTAAAAATACATGAAGTTTTAACCTATTTATAGATAAAAAAACTTTATTTTTGCGGCTTTTTATTATTAATTTATTTTGTACAATCTAATATACAATAATTAGTGTGTTTTACAAGAGTCATTTTGTTAATTTATTGATTTATTGACATTTATTTGAGATTCTACTCAGGGATTTTGCTAAGATCAAGATATTGAGATGATGAATCGTGGATTCATCAAGGGGCGACTTGCGTGATTTGGTGGAATTGTGAGGGCGTTTTTGCATTATTCACCATGGGGTATTTATACAATTATGGTGAACTCCAGGGACCTTTACGTAAGTTCCATCCATGCACGTGTTATACACGCGATGAGGACCTCGAGTCACGGGCTCAACGGAAAGGGGCGGTTGTGGGCGGAGCTTGGTCGCCGGTTGGAATGGGGTGAAGTCGTTGACGATTACGTTGTGGAGCTTTGTGTTGTTGAAGATGGAGACTTCGGCTCGAAGACGATGGAGCCGGAGCAAGGAGGCAGCAGGCGTGGTAGAGTCGACGGTGGAAGGTGGAGCTGGAGATGATGTCGAGGAATAGCTCGATGTTGATGAAGGTGAAATCGTTGGTTGCAGTCGTTGGCTCGATAGAGGAGATCTGAAGCAGGGGCAATAGCAGTGGATGGGGATGTCGCGCTGCAGCAAGGGAAATGGGCCTTGGATCTCTCCACATGTGGAGGATCTCTGGGATGTTACCACAGGAGAGTACCTTAAAGAGCTTAGGGCTATCAGCAGATGATCGTAGAACGTTGGCGGTGATGCTCATTTATAGGAGGATGAAGGCGGTGGTGTCGGTCAAAATCACGGGAGATGCGATATGGTTCATGATGGTGAAGATGCGATGAGGTGACGTGGATCTGATTGGAGATGTGATGCCAGGGCGATGTGGAGATATTGAGGGGGTGAAGGATCTGATGAGATTTGATTGGGTTGCGAGCTCCCAAGTTGGAAGGATCGACGATTTGGAAAAAGCTGCACGACGGGATTCGTGGAGGAGGGCGATGACGGGGTGTGATATGGGAAGGGGATCGGAGAGGCATTGTAAGGATATTCGATTGAGGATAGAATAGGAAGGTAGAGGAAGATGAAGGTGACAGGGGTGGCGCCACCCGATGGGGAAAGTGGTGGAGGCGGCTGGGACGGCCACAGATGGAAAGGGGCGGCAACGCAAACAAGGAAGGAAGGAGAAGGTCCCTAGGTTGTCCGATCGGTCGAAATCGGACGGTCCCAGATGCGCTACGTGGTTAGACGGGGAAGAGAGGGGTAAGCACGTGCAAGGTGCATGCATGAGAAGCACATGCGCTGCACGAGCAAGATTTTTATAAATTTTTATTTTTTATAGATATGAAACTAAATATATAAAAGGACCAAAAATTGGTGACATGTGGCAGCTCCAGGAGCTGCCACTTGTCAGCCCCAGAAAAATCATAAATAAAAAGGAAAGAAAAATAAAAAAGAAATAGCAAATGACCTCGGATTAAAATATTTTCTTCACGAAAGTTGTTCGTCTCCACGAGAAAGAGACCAAAACAAAAATCGATCATTTGCACCAAGTGATATTCTAGGGATACTCCATGTGCATAGAATGGCTTGATTTTTTAGTTTAATTATTTTTTTATTATTTTTAAATCAAATAAAAATCCAAAAAATATGATAAAATCAAAATTAAATATTTACACATTAATATAATTTTTTATTTTTATTAATTAAGAAAAAAATAAATAATATAATACAAAAACAACTTTTGTACAGATTGTTAGTGAAGACTCGGACTCAGTTAGTTTCTTTGATTTCAAGCTCATTTTGGATTTGGATTTTTACATATTTTAATAAAACTTTCGTCAAAGACAATAAACGAAAGAGAAATAAAATTAATTAATTATGTACATAAAATAATAGGTCAAAAACCGCTAAAATACAAAATGTATGAAAGAGGCCCAAAACCCAACTTTCACATATGAGCTCCGATTCACTTGAACTTAGTCTGTTTTGATGGTATTCGAATATGCATTAGTTCAAAGTGAGCAGGATCAAATCGAATACTGTATGAGAAATATATCACCATTTTAGTCCGGAAATCCTGAAGTTAGGTTTTGAGTTTCTGTTCCACTTATTTGTGTTAGTGAATTTTTTGTATTTTCAATTATTCTCGTTAATTATATGTACACAATGGAAGTGGTTTTAGGTTATTTGGAGTTAGCATGAATTAGTTAAAAATCAGGTAAGTTAGGCTATTTTACAGGTCAATTGAGCTGAGATTTTTGGCCCTTTATTTTATGCAATAACGAGTGATAAAATGCAATTATTATTATAGATGCATGAATGTTAATTATGCAGAATAAATGAAGAAATGCCTATGAATTTTAGGGATTTGGTCTTAATTAATCAATTTTAGAGTGATGAATCTGAGATTCATCATAGGGAAATCAATGATGCATGCATAAATAAAGAAATGCATACCTTGTTCCACCATTCTACATGAAAAATGATTCTTGCATACAATAAAAGACAAGAAAGTAAATTAACTTAAATGATGCAAGAGTAATGTCCTAAGCAATAACTTCTATTAGCAGGCAATAATTGGTTTATTTGACTAGTCCAATCCAATGAACCAAGCTATAGAAGCTGATATTCTTATTTAGTGGATGTGGACCTGATCGATTACCTGGATCAACCAAGATAATAGAACCTACTTCTAAGGGCTCAAGCATAAAAAAACCACAAGAAAACAAATAAAAATAAAGCCGAGAAAAAATGGTGAGGTCCCCCAAGTGCATCGGTACTTAGTGAAACAGACCCTGCACATACGAGGGTATATAATAGCCTAAAAAAAGGACAAGTGCCAAAACTTATTACTAATTTATACAAAAAATGAATGGAAATAAAATGCTAAAAAACAAAAAATCAAATGCTCGAGTGGTCCTCCAAATCTCTTGATTCTTCTCTCCTACACTTTCTTACTACTCGGAGAAGAAACGAGTTACCTTCGCTTCGTTCTAATGTGTCGGTGCTCCTAAGAATCCTGCATTCACTCGTCAGGCCCTCGCAATAAAGCGAGAAACAAGAAATATGTCAGATCACAATTATGAAAAATATGAGCAAAAATAAGATAAAAAAGCACGCAATATAGACAAACAAGTAAACAAAGAACAAACATGTGTATATGAGGCAAAATGAGGAGAGCAAGTAAAAGTGATCTCAATTGAATCCCCAAGTCCAATCTTGGGGATCTTTTAGTATCCGACAAATCGTATCCTGCAAGCACTATGTAAGCTCCCTCATGACACATGAAATTCTAAGTAAGTGCACGCTCCTCAACAAGATGTAATCCATATAATATATACAAAAGTACAGATAAAATAAAATGAATAAAGAATAGAAATGAAAGATAGAAATAATATGAACAAGTGACATGAAATATGGACAAGAAAATAAAGGCATAAATATAGACAAAAAGAAAAATAAACAAGTATTTACAAATTCCAAGAATAACATGCTGAAGAGGAAACCTCGACACCGTCGTCATGCCTCCCCAGCAACGACGCTATTTTATCATCTTTTTATCTGGTTTTAGTGTATTAAAGAAAGAAATAAAATGTGGAAAATGCCCAAATGTCATCACAACACAACAAAAGTCTCAATAAAAATTATATAATTAAGAAAGAGATCAAGCCAACAATAAAAGAATCAATGTGAGTAAGAAAACAATAAAAGAATCAATGTGAGTAAGAAATAGAAGTGTTATTTATTTACATTTTTTATAGCCTGCATGATCGAACTCAACGAGGAAACAATGAATCTAGAGGGTTATTTAAATAAATAAGAAATCAACTAAATAAAAGAGGAAGCTCAGGGTAAACTACTCTTGTATTTTTGTAAATTTTATATTTTTATTTTTTTTGGATTTTTATATTTTTTATAAATTTTTGATTTTGTGATTATGCATTTTTATGATTTTTAAGATTTGAAAATGTTTTATATTTTAAAAATAATAGAAAACAAAACAATTTAAAAAACGAAAAAAGAAAAGAAATGCAACTTTTTAGAATTCTAAAACAAAACAAAAATGTCCAAAAAATTAAAATAAAATATTTTTGGATTTTTAATGATTTTCTACTATTTTTTATTTTCAAAGTATTGTTAGATTTTTAGGATTTCTAAAATAAATAAAAATAGTGAAAATAATAAACAGAAAATAATGCAAATGGTTTTGTATTTTAAAATATAAAATAAAATAAAAAAATATGATAGGAAAATTTTTAAATTTTTAAAGAGGTATTTTATGAATTTTTATGGACTTTATGAGATTTATATTAATTTTTAGATGTTTTTACTATTCTGTAAATTTTTAAGTTTTTATAAAGAATTAAAAGATGAATTTATACAAAAAATAAAACACACCAAAATAAGCTTATACTATTTTTCAGAATTTTTCAAAGAGATTTTACTTTTTTAATGATTTATTTTATGCAAATAGGTGAAAACCAGACCGTTTTTTATTTTTTAAATAAAAACAAATAAAAATAGAAAACAAAATTAATTGAGCTAGTACTACTTAGCGGTAACTTATGGTATTTTTCGGGAATTTTTAGAGAAGTTTAACAATTTATTAAGCCCAATTAATCAATAAATTAAAACTTTGCTTCACATGGGCATATATGCAATTAATTTTATTTAAAACTAGAAGTTAACAAAACGATAACTATGGGGTTAAATTCTAACGCGAGGTGTGTTGGCATGAACCTCAAGGGGATGGTTTAATTCCTAAGGTACATTCAATAACACGTATACTCAAGAGATATATTGCAATTCATCCAACAAACCACGTTCAGAGCATGCTCAACTATTCAGACATGTCTTATATGCAATTTAAATAAAAAGTAAGGGCTCCAATGCGAATTATTCAAGCACCAGAATCTGACATGTGTCCCAATAATACTTACAAAATAGAAAAATGACAAGACTAAAGTGCAAGCTATTCACTGATCGCGTGTTGTGCGTATGAGGATCGGGTGGTAGGGCTTTGATCTGGAGATGTTGAATCGACGATAGCAATTTGGGGTAAATGGGACGTATGTGATTGGATCTGGAAGAAGTGTTCCTGATCTTATGCTTCTGGACGGTGATGGAAGAATAATGAAGAAGGTTGGCTCCGATGAGTTTCGATCGAGTAAATCTCGCTCGATCTCCACCGAACTCAAAGCCTGAAGATCTCTAATCCCTCCTTCGAGGAATCTTTGTTGATACGATATGATTTGAAGGCTCAATGATGTACAATCTCTTATATTGATATCTAGGTGGATAAAACCGCTCAAACTCCTCCATATCTCGGTTTCCTTCTCTACTTGCACTTCTGTTCTACAAAGGTGTTCTAATTGCTCAAAGTTTGCACCGGTTAAGTTATTAGCTGCTGAAATACGAAGGAATCAGGTGGATGTGTGTCTCCAGCAAGGCGGTCGGAAGGGAGACTGATCTCCAGATCTGATGCGATCTAGAGAGAATAGACTATGGAGGAACATGGAGAAGGTTTGGGCGATAGTGTGGGGATGATCAGAATGGCGTGGCGATGATCAAAGATCTTCGATCAAGCAGATTGGAGCTCGGAGAAGGAGGATCTGATCTAGCTGATTACTGGAAATCAAAGCAACAGTAAAAGCAAAAATGAAAGAAAAACTCTCTACGATTACCTACGATGATTGGAGAGTGGTTATGGCCTCGATCCATTGCATAAGGCAGAGAAGCTCAACTGTGTCGTTGGAGATCCGACGAGTAGCTCTGGATCGTGCCTCTGATCAATTCCTCGCTCTCCTGATCGTAGAGGAGCTGCGCTGCCACATAAGTTCTCTAAATCGCTCACTGGTAAAAATTTCAAGGTAAATGTATCAAATTGGCCGGTGGAGTTGGAGATGATCTTTTATAGGCATGAGAGTCCGATGGAGATAGAAGACAGGCCATGTGCGGATCGATGCATTTTATTCGAAATGGATGATTGGGCGGAGTAGAGAGTTATTCATGTGAAAAGATTCGAGAAGAAATTAAGGCATGAAGATGGTTGGATCATGAAGGAAAATGGCAGAAAGGAGCTCTCGCAGGCAGAGCTACTCAGGTATACAGGTGAAGGAGGGGTTGACTTGGGAACGCTCAATAGAGTGGCTCTGAGAATAGGACAAACCACACTAAAAGACAAAAATAAAATAAAATGTTAAATAAACTAAAATAAAATAAAAAATAGTTTTAAATAGATAAATAACGTATATAAAAAATTTCATAAATAAATAATATTATTTATGTTGAATTTTAATAAATTAAATAAATTAATTTAATAGGTTAAAAATAAATAATGGCCTTTATTCATAGGTACACATACACACGCATATATATACATACAACACTATGATTTTTAATAAAATATTTTATAAAAAAATAATAATTTATTATTTTATTGATTTATAGAATTTTATAAGGATTTTAAATATATCTTTATTTTATTTTTACAAATAATTTATTAAGTTAATAAAATAGGTGTATTTACAATATAAATAGTACTATATGCAATATGTACAATGAATTTATTTTTGTATCTTTTTATTTTGTAATTTTTATTTTTATTTTATTTGGATAAAATATAATATTTATCATTATTTAAAAACACAGTATTCACAAATATATGCAAAAAATAATCAAAAATAAATATATTTACACGTTATATATAATATAAGTGCATTATACAATGCACTCCAAAAAGCCACATTTTGCATTTAACTCTGATTTCAATGAAACCATCTCATTTTGAAACTTATTTTATTTAGAGAACAATGAAAGTGAGTTTGCTTATTTTTTAGTTTTTATGGAGCAGATATGGGTCTCTACTATATAAAAATAATTACATTCAATTGCATGTAAATTGTTCATTTACTATTAAATGCATTAGAAATCAAAGAATTCTAAAAAAATATTTTAGATACTTTACCTATGATAGATAGTAACAGTAAAAAACATCCCCTTTTCCTTTTTTAAATATTTTAGATCTTAAATGTTGCATTAAACAAGGTGTTTTCAACAAATCCATTATTCTACTCCATTTTAAAAATGTCAGAAAAACAGGATAAAAAATTATTTCGAAATAAAAAATATGTTTATCCCATTTTTAGTTAGTTTGAGCATTTGAATTGATTTTAAAATCTCTTAATATCTAGTGTATTATAAGGTTCAAAGCACTACGTGTTGGACTGGATATCTATTTTTACCTTCCATTAAAAATCTTGAAATCACAAAATTTCTTGTGTATGGAACTTGATTCCTTGTCAGCATGTGTGTCGATCCCTCTACTAGAATTTGCCTTCTTGAGAACAACTTTGGGTTTAGACAACTTAAATACACTATACTTAACTCCTGGCTTTTCTTTGTTTTTTTGTTATTGTTTTTGCACTTGTACTACGACTTGACATAATTACATTAAGCATAGAAACTGTTATCGATTAGCTAACTTGATGGATCCAAATAAATGAATAAAAATGGAATTTTTGATTTCAAAAAGGTATAAATATGTGTGGATAATGGAATAAGATGGAATAATATGAGAAATATTTGTATACAACGCCCAAAATATTTTATGATTTCACTCCATTGGATTAAATTCGTACATCTCCCTACAAAAAGAGTAAATACAATGTAGTGAGTTTTATAAGTGAAGGCATTGTGTTGCCATAAATGTATAACTGAAATTAAATCTGTCGAACTAGTCTCCATTGATTAGTTGGTGATTGATGTCCCTTGGTTGCGATTTCCCACATTAGACCTTTGCCTTGCACATGTATGCATTTTCTTGTATTGTGTGTGGAGATAGGCGACTCTAGGGATATGCATGAACCACTGGGATCCTAGTTGAAGACTTAGATGGCCAAGATCCCGACGATTTGTGTTGGGCAATGATGAATATGTGATTCAACACCCTAAAAGTGAAAAATAGAGCTTCGTTCTTGAGTGATTAGCTGCATTCCTCCATTTATTCTGCATTGTTGTTATTGATGCACTTAGAATTAATATCTGCATTTTAGCATGCATTTTCGCATTAAATAAGAGCCCAAACCCCATTGCAAATATCGCTTGTATTGTACTATATTTTCCCCCATTTTATTTATTTTTCATTAACTCATAATTGAATAAAATGAAATCTATAGTGCACATATTACAAACATTAACAAGTGAAAAATATCAAAAAAGTACTAACTTGTAAAAATAACCGATAAAACTCAAACCCTACTTTGAAACTAAAGACATTTAAACATGAATATCTCTCTCATACATTCTCCAATTGACCCTCACTCACTTTTGAATTAATGTACGTTAAATTACCTTCAAAACAAGACTAAATACGAAAGACTCGGTATTCGTATGTGAAACTTCGGTTTTGGAGCTCTATTGTATATTGTATATATTATCTGAATTTGACCTTATTATTTTATGTACAAAAATAATCCTTTTTATTTATTTCTTTTGTATTTATTTTCTTTGATTATGTTTATATAAAATGTGTAAAAATCCAAATAAAAATTGAAACAGAAATCAAAGAAAATAAAGTAACACGGGTCTATATATATTGTACGAATGTCCCCTTTATTTTATTTATTTTATCTTTTTATTCTCTTATATATTAAAAATCAAAAAATAGATTAAGTTGTAAGTATTTATCTTACATTTTCTTAATTTTATTTGATTTTTATCTTATTCAAAAATGATAAAAAATTTCGTAAAACACAAAATATTGTATTTTATATCTATAAGATACCACATATAATACTTTTTGTATTGATGGTTTAATTTGGTTTCGAGTTCTTCATAAAAGTTTTAGATCTCATCGAGACGAGCAACTTTCATTTGTTATTTCTTTTTTATTTTTCTTTGGAATTGATTTTTTTATTTTTCTAAGAAAGACATGTGGCAACTTTTGGAGCTGTCACGTGTCAGCTCCATTTTCTTTATTAATTAATTTATTTTATTATTTTATTATTGTTTATTATTTGTTTTTCTCATTTTTTATTTATTTTTTTATTTTCATTATTATATTTATTATATTATATTATATTATTATTATTATTATTTTATATTCATTTACTTATTTATTATTTAGTTATTTGTAATTGATTTTTTACTTGTTTATTTCTATTTTCATTTTTAAATTTTGTTTAATTTTATTCTGCCACGTGCCGTCCCTACGTAGGCCACGTGGCCGTCCCTACATAGGCCACATGGCAACCCCATATTTTCCTCTTTTCTCATCCTTTACAACTGTTGTTCACACGCTAGTGTCGACCACCCCCACGGTGCCCTTCTTGCTCCCAACCACCGCCCGCACGATATGCAGACTTGTCCACGACCAACTACCTCTCCATCTCTCCTTCCGCCCACAACTCTCCCAATTGCTCCTGCATCATGTGGATAACAAGTATGCAACTGCTCCCTCTTCACCCCCACTTCTGACCTGGTCGCCCTCTAACCGCAACCGTTGCCAACCTCACTCCACCCATATCGTTCTTGATCACTTCTGACACCACCTCCAACCGCACATAAATGCACGACCGCCGCCTCTTGCAAAACTTATCTAATGACATGAGAAACTAGAGCTTAGCTTAGCTCCAGGTTTGATGACAGCAACCTGGTGCTCGATGGCAATGTCAAACCTAGCGATCTCAGCGAGATCCAAGGAACGAACCTGTTCCTTTTAGCCGTACGGAGCATAGCCTCCGCTTCCCAGTTTCGCGGCTCAATCACCATGTCGCTCGTAGCCCAGATCCGAAGCTTCCCTTCGAGCTTCTTCCCACCAGTGACCCTCTTTACAGGTAACGTTCATCTCCCAATTTCCTCATTCTCTTTCCTTTGATGTGCATGTGATCTTCCATATCCACTTTTGCTCAGTTTTATTATTTCATATTCATCACCTTCTGATTCTTGGAACCAAAGTCCCTCAAATCAACCACCAATGATCACCCTCCTATGTCTCCCCCTACGATTCCCTTCTTCTCCCCAAGAATCTATCAACTTTGGTCAACAATCGGAGAACATGCCCTGAATCCCTTGTCATATGCCTATCGAAGCATTGCCATTCATCGTCTCCTTCTAGTGCTTAATGTCAAGACCGAAAGCAAGAGAAAAATTCGTCTGGGAGGTATATTTCCAAACATATTGGCCGTATGCGGTCGTCAATATTTTTTTGTTATGTACTGTAGGTAAGCCGCCTCTTCAAGAGGCGGCTTTGTCCTTGAAGTTTTCACGTGTTACATACAAGTGAAAGCCGCCTCCTGAAGATGCGGCTTTGGCTAAAACCAAAGCCGTCTCTTCAAGAGGTGGCTTTCTCCTTGAAGTTTTTGTGGCACATACCAGTGAGAGCCGCTTCTTGAAGAGATGGCTTTGGCTAAAATCAAAATCGCCTTTTCAAAAAGCGGCTTATATACGGTAGATAACAAAAAAATATTCCCTATATAGAACCAATATGTTTTAGAACATATCGACGATTCCTTGCATGGGTAGGAACGGCAGAATAATTTCCAGCACCGCTTCTTCGTCGACCCATCTTCCCTCCGCGACCGCCTTCGCACCTTGGCCTGAGCGCCAAACTCCCACATTGGTCGTTCTCCTCCATCCTTCAGCTACCCCTCGAGTGTTGCTTCAAGCAGCAAGTAGCCATCCGACATCCACAGCAGCACGCTACTCTTTTGATACCCTGCCCTCTGCATCACCGGTCCGAATTAACCACCTCTTCTTCGCCGGTCGTACACCTCGCACCTCAGCCTGTCATCTTCCCTCGAGCATCACCACCGCAAGGCATGCCTGCACCACCTTGACTTCGAGCTGCCAACAGCTCGAGCCTCTGCCGCTCCTCTCCAACAGCCATCGCTTGACTGCTCCTCCTCGCCTCGCTTCCACTTTAACGTTTGACCGCACATGCCCGTATTGCCATCGACCTTCCTTTATCACCAGCAGAACCATCAGACGCCATTCGCCCTTCGCCACCGTTCGCTCCTCACCGCATCAGCCCCCGATCCTCATCCCCACCTCATGTGCATGTCATGTGTGGCGCAGGAGATTTGTGCTTGTTCCCTCACAAGATCAGGAATTTACTAAGGCGCCCCTTCCCCAGCAAGGGCACATACTGCGCACGTGCCTACTTGGTCAAGTTGCAAGGCGGTCCCCCTCAGTTTTTACATATCACAGTAAAACCCCCACCACCTGGTACCCACGTGTCATGCACGTGCAACACAAGAAAATTGCAATAAAGCCCCTCGTAGTTTCAATAATTACATATCACGGGAATCCCCCTACTTGGTCAAGTTGCAAGGTGCTCCCCCTCATATTTTTATTTCATATTTCTGTAATTTGCATAAAGAACCCTGTGTTTGTCCATCAGTTTGAACTTCATTTTGCATCAATTCTTTATTTTAAAAATTGCATGTTGTAGAACAACGTATAGTTATCATTGTGGATGCTTATTGAATCTTTGTGGATTATGATTGATTTAATATAATTTTTAAGTAAAAAATTGCATATTTTACTCGTTGTGAGTTTTGAAATTAATATTAAATTAATTCATGTTCCAAAATCTACCAAAACTTCATAGTAGGTAGATTTTAATATGTTCTGCATTGTGCCCAAATTCCATGATATTTGCATATATATCGAGGTTGTAGTAAACTAATTAAGGATTTAAGTAATTAATTTTTATTAGTCATGGATCAATCATTTTTAGGATCCCTTAATTTTGTTGGATTCCTCTCACATAGACTTATCTAGGATAATTTTCTTTCTGAGAAATAAATTGGTCTTCTGTTTATTAAAATTAATTTGCAAAAATCACCCTTGCATGCATATTTAATTTGTAATTAATTCATTTCACATCATTCCAAAAACATTAAAGAGAATTCATTTCATCATTTTTCATAATCTAGTCAAGTTTTAAGATTTTTGGATATCATTTGATAAAAAAATGCATTGTATCCCCTAAACTTGTTTGAATTTGTTGTCATTTCTACTTGCATAAAAAATATAAAAAATGTTACTCTGAAAACATAAGTTCTAGATCGACCATTAATAAACTTACGGAGACAATTGCCTCCCTAAGTTCGACCTTAGGCTTTCCCAAGTAAAATATAAATTGACCGCTCACTTTAATTGAACAGATTAATTTAGCGGTTTTTTATTATTCTTAATTGTCTGCCTACAACGTACATTTCAATCGTTAATTCCATATAATTAGCAAGGGTAATTCAGGGTTTGTCAATTGGCACTGTTGTCGGGGAGGCAATGCTTAAGTTAATTTGCATAACATTTATATCTTAGATTTTCCACCTCGGGTAGTCTGACCCCTGATTTTTCTTGTAATTATTACTTTGATTTTTTTTTCTTCATATATTTTTATGTTATTTATTTTGTTTGCTTTATTTTATTTTATTATATTGTATCTATATCTTTAACCACCATGTTGTTTTTATGCGAGGGACCTGATGCAAAAGAGCGGCTACTTAGGTGGTCGAGCATCTCAAGAGCATTGGAGGCTACTTTTTCTACGAATAAACCAATTGGAGGAATTGCATAAAAATCAAGATCGAGTCAAGCCGTGAGAGAGTGTAGATTATAGGATTTTATTTTCTATATTTATTTTCTTTTTGTAATTAATTTGTAATAATTTAGGTATTTGTACTTTTCCAATGGATTCCATTTGGGATCTTCTGTATGTATCCGGTCACTTGGACATTATTCTTGTGGTGTGTCGAGACATGGTTCACTCTACGGTGAGGGAATGGCTCAACTTGAGTGGCTCATAAGTTAGACCTGCACACATGGCTCTTGGAGCTTTATTAGGTAAAATATTTGTTTGTGCTCGTAAAATCTAGGACTACACATTCACATTTAATAATACGCACCACAGAATGTTCTATCTAGTCAAATTAAATTGACATTATTCCTGACTAATAGAAGATTCTGTTAGGTGTGATTTCATCGTCTGCATACATATAGTATAATATTTTCAATTTTGTATTGCATCCTGCATGTAGATCATGAGGATCACTGCAAGTCTTCTGAACTTGGCATGCATCATCGATTTTATCATTGCATCAGCTTTTCTCGACTCCGTTCTCCTTGGTTTTACAACTTAGGATTAAAGGAAATCAGGATTGTTGGTTAAGCGTGCCTTGTGTAGTGGATTAAATTCAGTGATAGTCAAACTTAACATTGGTACTACAATTTGAACAAAAAATGCATTAAAACTAAAATTGTTTTCGGGAGAGCAACCCCGTCATTGGACACAAGTACATACCTCCAGACAAGAGTGGGTGAGGACGCAATCGCTAAGAATTGGAGGCCAAATCCCTGGACTTGTGCCCTAAGCGCTTGGAAAGACTCTTAGTCATGTTATTGATGTAAGCACTTGCCTCCAACCCGTAGAAGAAGTAGTCTTGCTTCAAGTTGGTGTGTTCCATTGGCTTGAACATGAACTACCCTTAGAGATTGCTTCCATGTGTAATGAATGATAAGATTCTTTGATCTCCAATAATAAAATTAAAAAGATAATTGGCTGGACTTTTGCGGCCTCCACAGCATTCAGTTGGTGAATTTGGGGTTTCCTTTGTGTTTGTACTCAGGGGTGTGCATTCAAAGTCTGCACTCTTAGCGCCTTCATATAACTCCTTGTTTTACATCGTACTTTTGATTCGAACCTCTTGACACAGAGAATGGAAGTTTGTGGTGATTTTTGCTTGGACTTCGCGAGCCTCTCACTGACCACTCCAAACTAACCGTCCTCACGGGTCCAGGGAAACTCTTTCTCTGAACCCCCTCAGTTTCATGGAGACTCTTCCCATGAGACTAAGGTTAATAAGTCACCCTTCATTCTCGAGGGTGGTCAGACCCAGATCAACCCTCTCTTATCTCACCCTATCGACGAAGAGTCTCACCTCGATGCTTCTAAATTGCCTTCTTACAACTCTATTAATTCAAATCATCTGTATTATGAAGGTAAAGAGAACTAGGATAACATGATGCCTCCCAAGAAGAGACAATATGATGAGGGAGATAATGACCCATTTAAGTTCATCCTAGTCAGACTTACACAAGATGAGCAGAGAGGTGAATTACTTAGATAGAAGCTTGGTCAGTTGAGGGATGAAGGGCGATCAATGAGAAATGCCTACATTCCTAGTGTCGCATAGAACGAGAACTGGCTTAGACCAGTTTACCACCGAATGCTAGAGAATTAAATCATCACTTCTTGACACTCCTTCCAAAATTTTATGGCAAGGCAGTAGAGGAACCATGCATGTTCCTGTAGGATTTTAAATGGTATGTGACAATCTAGGACAACCTGGTGTATCTTAGAATTACATACGTCTTAGAGCCTTCCCCTTTGCTGTAACAGACAAAGCTACTTATTAGATAAAAAAAATTGGGGAGAGTAGTCACCACATGGGATTCATTGAAGGATACGTTCCTCAAGAAATTCTACCCGTTGAGTAGGACCAATCAGATGAGGTCCCAGATATCGAATTTTACGCAGATGTCCCACGAGCCTTTCCACGAGGCATGGGAGAGATTCAAGGACTTGATTCAAAAGTGGCCAGGTCATTATATCAACCGACCGATCCTAGTCCAGAACATGTACAATGGTCTGACTCCTGAGGTTCAAGGATTGTTGAATGCTACCCGTGGAGGTAGCTATATGAACAGAGGAGCCGACACAGTTTGGATAGTTTTAGAGCATATGGCAGGGGCCATCTGCACTAAGATCATTTAACTGGGCTTATGACAAGCCACCTTCCTCTCGCTTATCTTAGGAGGTGGGGAGAATAGCTATCGTCGATCTTGAAAATGACCTACTCCCCAACCTAGGTATTATTAGTGGTAAATTAACCAAGGTTTATCGGATCGAGAAGAAGGTGAGAAAGATATACAAGTTCATCGAGTGGGAGAACCTCGCCAATCTTCTGAAACAGATGTCAGAGCTAGCCGATACGGTATCTAAGATTGAGATACATGCCTCGTATGCACCCCCTACTCCTATAGTCCTATCTACCGAGTGCACCACAATCAGGAGCAGCACGTGCAAGGGCCTCACAGCACGTGGACTCCGGGTTAGTGTGAGGTTCATGAGAGATAGTTCACAGAGCTGACCGTAGAGACAGTGGCCGAGGAACCTCCACAGGTGTGGGAGGTGAATGGGATTTGATATTTCGATGATCCAATACCACCTATCGATGGCAACAACAGCACCCACAATAACCCCTCAGACCTAGTATCGCCAGTTCCCATCCCCCCAGCAGCAGTAGTCGAGCAGTATCAACAGAACCCCCCTCAGCAGAGCCCATACCATTAGTAGGTAGACCTGGCCAACGGGCTGGGGGCCCGCCTGCCCAGCCCGCCCAGACCGCTCATGGGTCGGGCTTGCGCTTCGAAATTTAAGCATGGGCCGGCCCGGCCCAGCCCGCAAAAAATAAAAAATATATAAATATGTCAAATTATACATATATTAATATGATATGCTTTAAGTTTTTCATTTATGACGCTAGTTTTAAATAAAAATCCAATGAATTACATGCCAAGTAACATGTAAACTACGTATAATAGTTATATAAAGTATAGATGGTATAAATAAAATCATTTATACGTATGAAATACCATTAAAAAATCAATGGAAAATGACCAAAATGGACCATGGGGGCCCATGGGCGGGCTTTGGACAGAGGTTTTTTAACCTCGGCCCGTTCGGCCCGGCCCATGGGCCGGCCCGGCCCGCAATTTGGCCAGGTCTATTAGTAGGTCATCAGGGACCTAACGGACCACATCAGGATCAACAGTAGCCTTCTCAGAGGCAAGACCCCAGAGCCTCATTCTCGAGAACCTCTAACCTTTAGAGGATCCTTGATGAGCTCAAACTCATCCGTAATGAGCAACATAGTTGGAGAGTCAACATCAATTGGATTTCACATTGGTGTGATGAGTTCCTCACCCCTAGGACCTCCATCCCAGCACAGGTTCAGGTTAATCCCAAATACCTAAACCAAGGACAGAACCAGAAGGATCAGGTATACTATTCTGATTTCTTAGAATCAGATCATGAGATTCTACCACATGGTGTTCACCATCTTACTCCCAGGAGCGGTAGGACCGTGCAGATCCCTGATCTAGCATGTCGGAGTGGAGTGGAGGATAGCGATGAGCCAGCCCCTATGGATAACTCAAAGGAGGAGGCTTGTCACCAGCATCAGCAACATCAACACCTTCAGGATCGTCGATGGGAATGAGAATACCGAAAAATCCAAAAAAATAAAAAAAACAAGAAAAACCAAAAAATAAGAATAAAGTGGCACCAAGCAGGGCAGTGAGCAGTGGATTTTTAGGAGATGAGACAACCACCTTGGATGTAGCACCGATAGCTTTTCCAGCTCCACTTTTAGTTCCATTTCATGCATGTAAGTCGAGTCATGTACAGAGTTCGAGTCCAAGTTAGAGCCACGCACAACTGAATTTTGATTATAATAAGAATTCAGATGATTATGTTTCTATTTTACATCGTGAGCCCCCAATAATCCCTTTCCCTCGGGCCTTATCTAAGGGAAAGAAGAAAAATTCTCAAAAAAGAATGATCCTGATGTTTTAGAGATGGAAAGTATGTGCAGAGAGAATGTAAAAATTGAGATCCCTTTGCTCCAACTAGTGGATATGTTTTCTGCATTCAAGAAGTACCTAAAAGTGTGATGCACACCTATTAGGGCTAGCAGGAAAAAGAACACTCGAACAGTCAACACAAGTGTTGTCCATAGCCACTGCCTGTACAATCCGCAATGAGATTCCAGGGAAAAAGAGAGATCTAGGAGCACATGTCATCACCAGTCAGATAGTTGATGTATCCTTTGCTCGTACCCTACTCAATAACGGATCCTCAATCAATATGTTATCGTATTCTCTCCTAGATCATCTAGGTTTAGGCCCTCTGAGGAGATCAAGAGCACTCCTATAATTTGCAGACTGATCTATTAAGAGGCCTCAGGGAATGCTGGGGGACGTTATCCTTGACGTCGAGGGGAAGCTTACAAGATGAACTTCATGATCCTAGACATGGATTGTCCCCGGCAAGATTCCCACATTATCCTTGGCTGCCCTTTTCTGAGGACAGTCGGATCCATATTTGATTATACTCTGAGAAAGATACACTTTCATGCACACGATGAAAGTGTAGAGTTAGAGATGCAGCAAACAAAATGTCAGAGACCTAATTTGGAGAGACTTGAAACCCTAACTCACCTAACCGCTAGGAGGGGTTGAAATCATGGAAGGTCGTGTTGATATTGATATCGTTTTGATATCGTATCGATACAATATTTTGACGATATATCGACGATATATCGCCGAAATATCGCCCATATCAACGAGCTTTTGTGAAGAAAATGCCTAGAAATCAGGATATATCGCCATATCGATACCCATATCGGTCCCATGTCGACATCGATATATCGACGATATATTGCCGATATATCCTGATATTTCCTTCCATGGTTGAAACCTCCATCCGAGTTCTACAACCACCATCCCCTTCTTCTTCAAATACCTCATTAGTGGTCACCATCGCCTATTGTATGCCATTAGTGAGCACTCTCCTTCACTTCGTGACAGGAAGATCGAAGGATAGAATCGTGATGACAGAGCTTTACTCCGGCGATGATCCTTACTCGAGTGAGAGCAAGCCCACACCCATTTCCATGGACGACAAGCTTCTCAGCTTTGCTGCTCGAGTGTGAAGCGAAGACTAGGCATCGCGAGAGCTTCCCCCTAGTCACCTCCTCCATCCCGACAACCTGATGAAATTCTGGGTAATGCAGGTGTAGGTTAATTGTTCTTTGATTTTTTCATAGCAGGTACAGTCTCCTTCACTTGAATTTGATCATGTCTATACCTTCGTCATACATCTGTGATGGACGCGGAGGATCCATTCACCATCTTCTCTTCTACCAAACCCTCCACCACCCCTTCCTCTTCCTCTATCAAGATGGCGGAAGACACACCATGGACAACACCTTCTTCATTTGAATATGCCTCCATCCACTTCACTTTCGTACGTACGTGCTTCACTTGGTTTCTAATGCTTGCAGGTCTAATTGTCTTCAATGGTCGGAGTTATCGGACGTGCTCCGTTCTAGAGGATAGTCTTCGGTGAACATCCATCGCTCTGCCTTCTCAGAAGCTTTCATTGCTTCCTGGTGTTTCCAACATCTTCGCAAGAGCTCCCTGAATGTTCATCGACCTTCAGCGATGAGAGATGAAGATAGAGGATGAGTTAGTGATCACCGGAGACCAAATTTAACATCGTCGTGTGCGGCTGTGTTCATACAAGGTGCGCTACATGTACCGTCAGATCACTCCAATTTGGGGATGATCCGATGGTTGTGAGGCAGCCAAGTCTCACGCCATCCAAGCCGCAACCTAAGAGTTCAATCCTCAGCTCGGCAGAACTGAAGCACATGCAAAGCAAGGAACCTCTGCCATGTGGTTTCCAACTTGTAGCCAGACCGAGCCTACGCCCGAGCCTCGCCGTGTGCGTGCCTAGCGCATGTGAGGCTGGGATTATTGCAGCCAAGCCTAGCCAACTTTCTAATATTACAAAAATGCCCTATGTAAGGGGCTATTATAATTTCATGAGCCGGTTCTATAATTGCTATTTAGTCCCCGTAGGGACCCTTCTGTGATGATTATTCTATGTTTTATGTATGTTTTTATCACATTTATGCCCTTGCACTCAAACTTGGATATCTTGAGCATCGTATATCTAGTTATTGTGTTTTTAATATCATCATGATCCATGTTTCATTACTTTTATTATGGTTTTATTTAATACATGATCTGATGCTCATTGTTTGATTCATTAATTAGAGATAGATGAGATGCTTACATCTATATTAAATGATACTTGGCTTCTTAAGAGATGCTTAATTGGATCTCGATTCTCTATCTTAAGTTATTTGATTATTGTAGGGCATTAAGTCCTTATGGACCTGAAAAGCCTTAACCCTAAGCCCTATAAGGTTCCTTTTAGAGTTAGGTGGATTAAGATCTTATTCAAGCTCCATATTTCAATTTAATTCCAGGCTGTTCATCATTTCACCAGTTTCTAGCATGCATATAGATAATGTAAAATTACATTTCATGTCATTTATGCATGCATCGTGACGGGCATTGGTTGTTTGTTCATGTTTTGACCTAAATGATTCATTCATCACTTGACCAAGATGATTTAGCATCTGAATAATCGTATTATGGATCGTGTCCTTGTGTTCGACCTTAGACTTCACAGGTTATAAATTCGAGCAGAATTCTCCTCGCGGAGATCTTTCATTCGGTTCCGTATGATAAGCTAAGTGCCCATGCTACAATGAATATTATTTAATGTATGCATTTAGTGGTTCATCAACCCACCACAAAAGTTCCTGGTCATTATCAGTGCTAACTTGACTGGAAATCAAGAATCTCGCTTGGTAGAGATTCTCAAACAAAACCACGAGGCCTTAGGTTGGAGTGTGTCTGATCTTCGCAGAATAAATCCCGCTCTGTGCTCAGACCATATTTACCTTGAGGAAGGTGCTAGACCCCATCATTAGTTCCAACGTCAGCTGAATTCAAACTTATGAAATGTGGTCAAGAAGGAGATTGAAAAATAGTGTGACGCGGGGTTTATATATCCCATCTCTGATTCCAAGTAGATGGCACCACTTCATGTAGTGCCTAAGAAGGCGTGACTTCAGACAATAACCAACTCGAAAGAAGAGGGGATTGTAACACGAGTACGCAGTTGTGGTATGTCCGTGTGGATTACAGACCATTGAATGCCTTGATGAAAAAGGATCACCTCCCCTTGCCATTCATATACAAGATCCTGGAGAGGCCAGCAGGGAAATAATTCTTTTATTTTCTAGATGGGTACTCGGGTTAAAACAAGTGTCCATCATGCCTGAGGACTAGGAAAAGATCACGTTTACATGTTCATTCGATACGTACGCATTCATGTCCATGCCCTTTGGGTTATGTAATTCATCGGGGACTTTCCAACTGTGCATGATTGCAGTAGTTGCCGAGGTGATGGGTGATTTCCTGGAGGTCTTCATGGATGACTTCTCGGTCCACGATGACTCATTTAATGCTTATCTATGTCTTTTGGATTGAGTCCTCAAGAAGTGCAGTGAGGTGAATCTGGTGCTCGCTTGGGAGAACAGACATTTTATGGTTCAAAAGGGCATTGTGTTGGGGCATGTCATATACTAGAGGGGAATGTAGCTTGATCTTGTCAAGGTGGATGTTATCAAGAAACTTCAACCACCAACTAACATCAAGCAAGTGCGGTCATCCTAGGGCATGCCGGTTTTTACCGCATATTCATAAAGGACATTTTAGAGATTACCTAATCGCTTACGGAGCTTTTAGGAAAAATACAGAGTTCATTGTAGATCACAAGTGTTTTGAGGCCTTTGAGCTCTTTAAGAGGAAGATCATGGATGCTCCTATCCTACATGCCCCATATTGGTGTATTCCCTTTAAGATCATGACATATGCTTCCGACAGTGTAGTTAGGGTAATGGTAGGATAAAGGAGAGAAGGGCTTCCTTATGATGTCCACTGCGCAAGCAAAGTACTTGATCAGACTCGACGAAATTACACCGTCACAGAGAAGGAAATGTTTGCATCAGTATTTGCCTTGGATAAATTCAGGTCTCTTCTTTTAGGATCTAAGGTTACTGCGTTCACAGATTACACAACCATCAAGTATTTCTTGAAAAAGGACACAAAGGCACATCTTCTTTGGTGGATTCTATTACTCTGGGAGTTCAATTTGCAGGTCAAGGATAAACTAGGAGTGAAGATTGGCATGACTGACCACCTCTCCCGCATTGAATCACATAGTTCCTTTGAGACTGACCCCATCGAGGACTCTTTCCCCGACAAGTCGATCTGTTCTATCAAATCTTTTCCATGGTATACCAATATGGTGAATTCTTAGTGTCTGGGACAATTCTCCATGATTGGACCAAGAGCAACATCGAATAACTGAAGTTGGGATCTAAGAAATACCATTGAGAGGATCCGTTCCTTTTCTTCGAAGGTCCATATTGTGTTTGGAAAAGGTGTATTCCTTGAGAGGAATACATCAGTGTCCTCACCTACTATCATTCCTTGGGGGCAGAAGGACATTATTTCGGGAAGAGGACCTCCTGGAAAGTGCTTAAGTATGATTTGTACTGGACAACACTATTCCGTGATGCATACGCATTTGTTAGGTCGTGTCCAATATATCAAATAATGGTAGGGACCATCGGTTCTAAAGAAGAAATACCATGCAACTGGTCATTTATGGTTGATGTTTTTGATGCATGGGGCATTGATTTCATGGGCCCATTCCCTAACAGCTACGGCTATGAGCATATTCTCTTACCGGTTGATTATCTGTCTAGGTGGGTGGAAGCTAATCCGTACTCAAGCTGCACACAACAAGACTATCTGCAAGTTCGTGAAAGATTACATCATTTCACAGTTCGTGGTTCCCAAAGTCATCATCTCTGACGGGGTAGCCACTTTGTTAACGGAGAAATAAAAAGATAACAAAGGACTATGGCACCGAGTATCGTGTTGCAAGTTCATACCACCCATAGTATAATGGCATGGTTGAGATGTCGAATAGGGAAATGAAGGGTATTTTGCAGAAGCTAGTCCACCATGATAGGAAGAATTGGTCCCAGCTCTTAGACCAAGTTTGATGAGCATACAATACTGCTTACAAGGCCCCACTTGGAACCTCCCCATTCCGAATGGTTTATGGAAAGTTGTGTCATCTACTCGTTAAGTTGAGATACAAATGTGAATGGACATCAAAGAAGGTGAACCAAAACACATGAAGGACAACAGAGCAAAAAGATGGATCTACATGAGCTTTTAGAAATCAGAAACAAGGCATATGATAACATCGTGATTTACAAGGATAGAATCAAGTGTTGGCATGATCAGCATATGAGACACAAGAATTTTGTCTCAGGGCAGGAGGTATGGTTATTCAATGCCACATTTAAGATTTTTCAAGGCAAGTTGAAGTCCAGGTGGACAGGAGCCTTCATAGTCATAGAAGTGTACACGAACGACAGCGTATGGATTTCCAAGCTTACAGATAATGCACGATCATTCCTCATAAACGAGAAACTGCTGGAGCATTTTATAGGATCAGAAGATCTTTCATTCATGCGTGTCCTAGAATCTCATGATCCACTTTTAGGGAACACATGAATCATCACTAATTCCCACATCTCCAATCATGTCTGTCCCACTCCCCATTCTCTTTATATATTCCCAACCCCATTGATTCTCACACTTACTCCTGTCCTATACATAGGCTGACTAGAGACTATGCATAGGGGAGATTGATGCCCGCTCTTTATCTGTTCATCCATTTCTCCTCTTGACCTCGACCACCCCATTTTTTGCTCTTATGTACTTAGGCTAACCAGAGCCTAAATAGGGGGGGTCAACTTCTATACTTTTTGTTCTTTTCACTCTCCTATGCTTAGCACGAGCTGTGTCTTTTCCTCTTTTTTGTGCTCTGAGGACATAACACATGCTAAGTATAAGGGGGCATGTAATGTTACGTATATACTTTACATATAGCTCGTACTTTCACATATTTTTGTATATATTAGGAAATAATTACAAGATGTATAAATTTGGTAAAAAAATCGAATACATGTATAATATGTATATTGTATACAAGTTGTAAAATTTATATACCAAAATTTGAATAATCTTGTAAAAAATATTGTTATAAATTGTTGTAAAATAGGAGGTATACCAAAAAAATTAAATCTTTTTTTCAAAAAAACTTTCGTAAAAAAAGAAGCTTCTTATTTACTCTTGCATATCATTCTTGCACTCATTAAAAAATCCATAAAAAAACATCTCGCACTTCATTCATACGTGTTTCATAACAATGCATGTCATTTGCATAACTAGCACATGCAAAGTGGAAAGCTAGTGGGTTTTGAACCAAGTTATGAATAGAAGTTGAGGATGGATTTGATTTGACCTTAATCTACTTAATTTTAGTGAGACCTTATAGGAATCAGAGTTGAGACTTTTTAGGTTGAGTGACTTAATTCTTCGAGTCCACAAGACTATGTTCACATGTCATCTTGATTGGTCTAAGTAGAATATTTCATACACACTCATGATTCTTTTAGACAGTGATCTAACTTGGACAAGCACCTTGCACAGAGCTCTTCACGGATGAGATAATGAGGAGGCAGAATCCTTTAGCTTGGGGAAATGCACGAGTGGAAACATTCACAACCACAATAAATGTCCAGTGTGTCTCAACCTAGTCTAATGGCGTCGACGTCTATTGTATATTGTACATATTATATAATTGACCTTATTATTTTATGTACAAAAATAATTTTTTTGATTTATTTCTCTTGTATTTATTTTATTTGATTATTTTTTAATAGAATGTGAAAAAATCCAAATAAAAATTGAAGCAAAAGTTAGAGAAAATAAATTAACCATATCCCTTTATTTCATTTATTTTATCTTTTTATTATTTTAGATATTAAAAATCTAAAAAATAGATTAAGTTGTAAATATCTATCTTACATTTTTCCTGATTTATATTAAGTTTTATCTTATTCAAAATGACAACAAAATCTCAAAATACAAAATGTGATATTTTATAGCTATAGGAAACCACCAAAAATACCTTTTGTGTAAATGATTTATTTTAGTTTTGGGTTCCTCACTAAAGTTTTAGATCTTGTTGAGACAAGAAACTTTCATGTTGATTACTTTTTGATTTGAGCTCTTTTCATATTTCTTTTTTATTTTTCTTTGGAATTAAATTTTGATCTTCTTGGGAGCGACATGTGGCAGCTCTTGGAGCCGCCATGTATCACCCATTTTCCTTATTATTTTTCTGTTAAATTTTATTTTAGAACTTCTCCTCCATCTTTAGTAGCGCTATTGAGAAGGCCAGTGTCAAACCACATTTATTTATTTATTTTATAATTAATTTAATTTTATTTATTTATTTTATAATTCATTTAATTTTATTTATTAGATTTATTTATTTTATTTATTATTTCTATTTATTTTATTTATTATTTCCATATATTTTATTATCATTATCATTATTATATTTGTTTTATTATTGTTATTGTTTTATATTTATTTATTTACTATTTATTTAATTTTATTTGATTTTTTATTTATTACTTATTTATTTATTGTTTTTTTAAAATTTTAAGCTCAATTTTATCTCGCCACATGGTCGCCCCTATGCTTGCCACTTGGGAACCCCATCTTTTCCACTTCTCTCATCCTCACGTGTGATGCACATGAGGGCCTCCTCCTCCTCTCCCACTACGCTCGCATCCCCCGACTGCCTTCCCTCCTCTGCAACCACCATTCTCAAGCCTGCGTTGACCACCCCACGACACCCATCTTGCTCCCAATCACCACCCGCACGACATGCAGACCCGTCAGCGGCCAACCACCTCTCCATCTCTCCCTCCACCTACGACTCTCCCAACTGCCCCCGCATCATGCAGACATCAGCCCTGCAACTACTCCCCCTTCACCCCCACATCTGACCCGGGCACCCTCTAACCGTAGTCGTCGCTAACCTCACTCCTCCCACATTGCTCTTGGTTACTTCTCACACCTCCTCCAGCCACACATAAATGCACAATCGCCACCTCTTGCAAAACTTAACTGCTGACACGAGAAACTAGAGCTGAGCTTCGCTCCAGGTTTGATGACAACAACCTGGTGCTCGACGGTGACAACGGACCTAAGGACCTCGGTGAGATCCAATGAACAAACCCGTTCCTTGTAGCAGTGCGAAGCATAGCCTCCACCGCCCAGCTTCGCGATTCAATCGCCACGCCGCTCAAAGCCAATCCCCGAAGCTTCTCTTCGATCTTCTTCCCATCGACGACCCTCTTCACAGGTAACGTTCCTCTCCCTCCTTGTCTTTCCTTTGATGTGTATGTGATCTTTCATATCCACTTTTGCTCAGTCCTATTATGTCACCTTCATTCTCCTTTTTTATTCTTGAAATCGAAGTCCCCAAATCAACCCCCAACAATCACCCTCCTTTGTCTCCCCCTATGATTCCCTTCTTCTCTCCCAGAATCTATTAACTTTGGTCGAATTACAAATGGAGAACACACAACGAATACCTCAGCATACGTCTTGAAGGATATGGAATTTATCCTCAAGCGCATCACGGAAGCGTGATCGTCATATCGGATACGATGAGGAACGACTAGTCGCACTAGTTGTTCGGTGCAGCGGAATTTAAAATTTTTATTCGATGAAACCACATGATCCGAGAACCATTCTCAGATCGTTTCATCTATAAACACAACAAGTATAATGCAATACCTCTTGAAGCGTGGTTGATCGAGTCTCTAAGAGAAGAGACCTCCTGTCTCAAGTCCAATCGTCGGTGAGACCGCTTGCGAGCGCGGGGATGAACCGCGTTGTCCTCGCAATCCAAGAAGCTGATCCAAGCGTAGTTGCTCCTGATCTCGTCGCACGAGATCAAATGTCTCCTTCGTGAGTGCAGCACTCCAAGAAGACGGAGAACCGAAGAACGTCTAAGCGGCGGCGCGGTGGCGAAGGCGACGACGATTCTCTCCTCTAGGGTATGGTGGATGGCCACCAATATTAGAGGGAGAGAGGACTGTCGTGTATGAAGAGAGAGAGAGAGAGCTCCAAAATTACATGTCAATAGAGAGCACGGTATGCCTCTCTATTTATAGAGTTTTGGGATCCATGGATCTCAATCCATGTGACATACAAAATCAATGGATGAGATTGATTTATGTCAATCCAATGGCTAAGATTGTTGTTGGTAAAACCAACAAATTTAGATCAAAATATATTTGACAAAATCAAATACAAATTAATCCAAAATTACACCAAATAAATAAGGAGAGAATATACATGGAGATTACATCTCCATGTACATTCCATATGGACGGCCACCCATTCCTATTTGGAATTGGGTGCCGCCCAAGCTTTCCATGAGGAGAGCAATCTCATGACATGTCATGAGATTGCATATCTCCATGGAAATCTCTTTATTTATTTCCAACAACTTTTTTTTGAGTTTTATTCTTCAAAAATAATTCACAATTATATTTGAGAATATTGCAATCTTGCCATGGAAAAAATTGTGAATCATATTCACAACCCAAAACAACATATAATTTACATTGTCAATTAATTATACAACGTGTATCCAATATACATAATAATTAATCAACGCATATAAATTATAATTAGCTCTCTCTAATACATTATAAATCACATTTATAACATATTATGAATAATTGGATATTTCTATCTACATTATTCTTATCCACATTAATTAAATCACATTTAATTATATTGGATAAATTCTTCATACATCAAGATGATTAAATCACACTTAATCATGATTTCTTCATTGCTTAGATCTTATGGAATTATTCTTGAACCCTTCAAGAGTAATGCGATCTCTCCGCAGATACTTAGAGATAAGGACAGGGCGATTGTATTGTTCCACGTATAGTGACATGGATATTGAGATCATATCTCAAATCCAGATCGCGGGCCTCCCGTAGATGCTTGATTAAATCAAGACTGTAAATCTAATCTTCTCATTGTATCTGAATCACATTCAGATCAATGTCCAACATTTGGACTAAGATCAGATTACTTCTCTACTGAGAGGAGTCACTAAAATCCAGACCCATTTCATCACTCCCTGGGAATGGAAGCGTCATGGTTATACAACCGTTTATGATCAAATCACCCTCAGGTATTCCCAATACCTGTACATCCTGCATACTGGAAGACCTAGAAAAAACCTAAAGTATTAGATCAACTTTACACTGTCTACTTCATGGTTTTATCAGTATGTTTCTCATTCGATCATTGGGAGTTGGTATTGATCATATACTTTCCAAAAGCATATATCATACCTAGGTCTTGATCATATACTTTCCAAAAGTATATATCAAACCTACAAATACAGTCAAGCTTCCAAAGCGAGACGACCATGCGCATGGAATTTGATTCTTCCCAATATCTCATGAGTGAGCTCATGCCTTTCGGTTCAGTAACTGAACCTGTATGATCCCTTTGAGAGATCGTATTACTCATATGCCCTTATATGCACACCAGCGCGCCGGTGTATAGACCTTGGTTAGGTCATCAACCTATTGGTCTACCAAATGTACATACTTAGACATATAGTAACACATCTGTCTCCGGTCAGAGGATGCGTGCCTGTATCGTGACAGCATACGATATAGGACTTTGGTTATCTCGATCTCGTTAAGTCAACTCTTTGACCTAACTAATCTGTAACCTCCGAATCTCTATTCCTATGCAGAGGACCTGTATCAATAGGTGATAACGTGGCATTTTGCGAGGTCAAAATGTAGTGTCGCTGAGGCGACCGCTCACAAAACACCAGTTGATCAGCAATTAACCCACAATAAAAGAATGAATTAATTAAGTCCCAAAAGTGTGAATTAAAATTTATTACTCTACCATAAAATGCATAGTGAATAAGTATGTAGAGGTCGAACCACAGAGAGCAATGCAAAAATGAAGTAGCCTGTGATGTGCATGCACAACAGAGTCAACCTTGTGTGAGCCTATTTTTGTGGGTTTTATTATTATTATTATTATTTTATAATATATACTTATATATATTCATGTATTATATATAAATATATGATTTATATGATATAAATATATATAAAGATATATATATCCATAGAGGGTATGTGTAACGCATATAATACATACATTATTTACATATATATATATATATATATATATTATTTTTTTAATTTAATTTTTAGATTTTTATACATTAATAAATATGTGTATATATATGCATATTTTTTCTAATTTCCTTTTTCAATAAGGGAATATGTATATATATAGATAATGTAGAGAGAGGGATGATCCAATATTTCTCAAAATATACAAAAATAGTCGAAAATTCAAAAATAAATTCTTTTTGGTATTTTCATGATTTTGTACTGATTTTGTGATTTTTGGGTATTTTTCAAAATATTTTTGGTATTTTTAAATAGCAAAAGAAGGGGAAAATAGGGAGTTAGCTACTGGTTGAGTGTAAAATGGGAATTAAAAATAGAAATCAGCCACAAAATTTTTCCCAAATATTTTTAAAAGAAAGAGGATACAATATAGAATCTACAGGAGTTGAGTATTTCATTTTATATTTTTCTAGAATTTTTTATATTTTTTAGAAGTTTTTGAGTATTTTTGAATTTTTAAGGTTTTTCTTTTGAGATTTTTAGTGGTTTTTGGGCTGACTCTAAAACATGATAAAATAGACCACAGGTAATTCTTTTGAAATTTTTCGAGGTGGTTTGCTATTTTTTGGTATTTTCTAAGCTAGACAGTAGACGAAATGCATGTTTTTGATTTTTAATAACTGCAAAAATGCAACAAAATTAAAAACTAAAAATATGGCGTGCAAGAGCAAGCTAACAGGAACTTATATTAATTTTTTTGTAAAATTTTTCAAGTTAATATGATGCATGAAATAAATGGACAAAGCATACAAAAATAACATAGCCTGGCAGGGGCACTTTTGCAAATAAACATAAAGTCAGGGGCTTTAGTGCAAAAACACCAAAAACATTACACGTGTTCTGCAATTTTAGGGGTCAAAACGAAATAAAAACCCACCAGGGTTTGACTGCAATTTTTACGCGCCTCACGTGGGACTGCACGTGAGACGCGGTAGGACCTAATTGCAATTCTGGAAAATATAGGGGTCCTACTGTAAAATTTATAATTTATTTACAACGTGCGAATTTATTTACAGTATTAATCGCTAAATGCAAAAAAGTGTGAGGGGGTCCAGTGTAATTTACCCCCTAAAGCGCGCAAATGAACGGCGATGGGCGCGCCACTTGTCCACGTGTCGGGCTCTCGAAGCCCGATACCCCTTCGACGATCCTCGGCTGAGATTGCATCTGGTGATGGATCGAACGACCGAGGCGGTCGCTAAATGGACGGCCCTGATTAGATTTGGGGCCGCCTCCTTCATCTGACGGTGGCTGTTGCTCACGAAGAACAGGGAAGAATGGCTGGCTTCCCGAGCTTCAATCCTTGATTCCTCCGCCTCCAGACGCTCCTGATGGATGGTGGTAGGCTCCATACGTCCGGCGAGGCGGTGCGCAGCGTCCGAGGTACTCTAGAAGGTCCAGGACCCCCTAGATTGGTTCAGCGAGCTCGGAGAAGAAAGGGGGGTCCGGGAACCTCGCAGGCTATCGATTCGAGCTCCAGGGAGCTCCGTTTGGTCTTGCCCTGCATCAAAAAGACCGGGGGCTCGAGGAGATCCTCCTCGACCGGGGTTACAGCTAAAAAGATGGAAAATGACTGAGGGTGGCGAGGTCCGGCGATGCGGTGGAGGTGGACCTCGATTCGCAGAGCCAGCGGGGCTCTGGTTGATCTAACGCGGGGCGTAGATGAAGAATGTGTGGGGGAAGGAAATGGTGATGAAGTGAGGGTCGGAATGTGCGTGGATCAAGTTAGAGAGTTTCGCCGGAGTTGATCTTCGGCGACCCTCGATCTGGCCTTAACCTGGCACCTAAGGGTCTACAGATGTATCTAACTACTGAATTAAAGACTAAAAACGAAAATTAAACTATAAAACGAGATAAAGGGCAGCTCTTATACCTGGGATTGACCAGGGAGCAAGACCTCCGGCGAGCAGTGGCCGTGGGTACTTCCTTCGACTCCTCCGACCGACTGAGACTTCCAGGAGTACCCCCTGTCACGAGGATCCTCTAAGGACTGGAAATGAGGGTGAAAAACGACCGAAGGGAGACCAAAATGGGGGAGGAGGTCGAAGGAATTATTTATAGACATGGATACGCACCCTTATTGACCGGGGCGCCACGAAGAATCGGTAGATTAGATGGTCGATATGGGTTGTTGGCGGTGATGTACGATGATCAGGGATCATTTTGTCAGAAGACGTCGATGGCCAACGATGGACGAGTCGAGCGGGAAAAAAGGGAGAAGACGGGCAGAAAAGACCAGCCACGTCATTTTAGTCGCCTGGGGGTCGAGTTGACCAGGCGGTCAACAAAATGCTGGAAGCTGATTGGGCCATGTCAACCTGGATTTGACTTATTATTTTATCCTAATAAATGAATTTATTTAATTTTACTTATAAAATAAAAAATGTTTATTAAATAATGTAGTATTTATTTATGATTTTTATTTATTTATTTTTAATGTATTTTATTATGAGTTTATTTTAATAAGGTATTTACAAGTGTATTTATTTTTATTTTGTTTATTCTTATTCTATTATTTTATATTTTTTATTTTATTATTTTATAAATTTGTAACTTATTTTTGTGAGTGTAGATATATTTTTATTCAATTTTTATAAGTTTATTTACATATTTAAATAAATAGGTGTATATATAAGTGGGTATACTTATAGGTATTTTACCTATATGATGTATATACTTTATTTATTTAATGTATTTTCTTGTTTTTTTTATTTTGGATTTGTATTTTTAATAAGTTATATGTAATATTTACATTATTATAAAAATATATATGAATAAAGGATAAAATAATAAAATCCCTTTTTATTTATATTCATATAGATAGCATAGGTATTTTGTCTATGTATTTCATAGACTTATTTAATTTTACAAATTCTTTTTGGTTTTCTTTTAAATTTTAATATGTACATGTATTGTATATATCATTTACAAGATTGTAAAAATATAATTTTGTAAAAATAATGAACAATGAATAAATTGAATATTTTAATCAGGCAGAGTGCACAATGAGGGCCAAAAGCCTAACTTTTACAGATGAACTCCAAAAATTATAAAACCAATTTTATTAAATAGTTCTTGGAAAGCTATATACAATTAAAGGTGAGTTTGGTTGATTTTGAGTTTTTATTTACAAGATATGGGTCTGTGAAGTTGAGATTTTGGCTTTTTATTTTGGGTATAAAATGTACACTGAGTGTTATTTTTGCACAAACTCAATTTTGTACTTTTATTTACATTGTTATCTACAACTTTCATGTACAAAGTTTCTTTATTTGATGAATGAATAATTATATACAAAATAGGTGTCAAGAATGCATAAATAAATGCATGAATAAATGAGGTATTTATTGTACAATGGCCCTTATCTCCCCCTACTTAATTCCTTGTCGACCAATTCCATGCTGGCCTTGGTCTCGGGGTTAGGGTCATAAAATATTTGCAATATTTTACTCATTTTTCTTTTCTTCTCTTTATTCTATAATTTTGGCATTAAAAACCTTATTTTATGTATAATTAATACAATGAATAATGAATGTTATTATGTACAAGTTGATGCTATTTACATGCATTTGCTGGGGTTTTTGAGGCCAAAATGATAGAATAAAGGTGATGAAATGGAGATTCATCAATAGGTCTGTCAGATAGCAACCTTCAGAGATAAGGATTGCCATCTCCTACTCAGGCTGGAGATCATCTCTTAACAATCATTTGACGGTGCTTGATGAGTCCTCAATCTAACCCTTTAGATATTCATCCAAGCACCATCCTCTATGATTCAATAGTTGAATCAACAACTGTATGATTATTAAGATGGCCATGGTACATAACCCTAATTGTACTAAGGGACCTATTATGCAAATTATTCATTCTTCATTTCAGATCAGGGAATGATTTGTGCAATAGCATTTATTGCATAATGGCTCGCCGTGGGCTCGCATTTCCAACATGTTTATCGGAGCATTGCCATTCGTCGTCTCCTTCTGGCGCTTAATGTCAAGATCAAATGCATACATTCGAGTCTCAATGATTCATTTCAAGTGTAACAATGGTATAATAGTTTCTAGCTCCACATCTTCGCCGACCCGTTTTCCCTCCTCAGCCGCTTTCATGCCTCGACTTGAGCACCGACCTCTCGCATTATCCATGCTCCTCTGCCCTCCAGCTACCACTTGAGTGTTGCTATAATCAACACGCAACCATCTTACTTCCACAGTAGCATTACACTCTTTTGATCGACATGCCCTCCACATCATCGGTCTGGACTAGCTCTCCTTCGTCGGATGTGCACCTCACACCTCCGCTCGCCATCTGCCATCGAGCATCGCCAATCCAAGACGCACTCGCGCCGACTCAACTTCGAGCTGCCAACAACTTGAGCCTCTACTACTCCTATCCAACAGCCAATGCCCGACTGCTCCTCTCCTCTTTGCCTCGCTTCCACTTCGACGTTTACTCGCACGAGCCCGCACTGCCACCGACCTTCGTCTGTCGCCAGTAACACCAATGGACACCATTTGCCCTTGCCACTGTCCACTCCTCACTGCCTCAGCCTCCGCCTCGGGCTGAACATGCACCCCCTTGTCCTCATCCCATCATCATGTACAGGGCACGTGGGGTATGGGAGATTTGTGCCTATGCCTCCACAAGATCAGGAATTTTCTAAGGCATCCCTTCCCCAGCAAGGGCACGCACACATTAAGTGTAAGGCACTCCCCCTTAGTTTCTGCATATCACAGGGATACCTTCGCCAACTGGTACCTAAGTTCCATGGACGCGTAGTAGTGAAAAATTGCAATAAATCCCCTCACAATTTTTATAATTGCATCTGAATTTTTTATTTGTTTCATATTTTTGTAATTTTCATAAAGAACCATGTGTTTGTCCATAAGTTTGAACCTTCATTTTCCATCAATTATTTATTCTAAAAATTACATGTTGTATAAAAACTCATGCTTATCATTGTGGATGCTTATTAAATTTTTGTGGATTATGATTGATTCAATATAATTATTTAAGCGGAAAGTTGCATTTTTACCCCCTACAAGTTCTAAAATTAATATTAAATTTAGTAGTTGCTTCAAAAATTATCAAAAATTCGTAATAGGTAGATTTTGGTATGTTCTACTATTGTGCCAAATTTCATGATATTTGCAAGCATACCGGGGTCGTAATAAACTAATTGGCGATTTGAGTAATTAATTTTTAATACGTCGTGGATCTATTAGTTTTAGGATCTCTTAATTTTTCTAAATTCCTCTCACATAGACTTATCTAGGATAATTTTATTTCTATAAAATAAACTGGTCTTCTATTTCTTAAAATTAATTTGCGAAAAATCACCCTACATACATATTTAATTCGTAATTAGTTTATTTTGCATCAAGAATTTTCAAAAAATATAGAATATTAATTTCAATGTTCTTCATAATCTGGCCAACTTTTAAGATGTTTGGATGTCATTTGATAAAAAATTGCATTTTAGTTCCTAAACTTATCTGAATTTACATGTCATTTAACTTGCATGGATAATTATAAAATGACACCCCTCTGAAAATCTAAGTTCTAGATCGACCATTTATCAACCCAAGGAGACAATTACCTCCCTGAGTTCGACCTTGAATTTTCTCAAGTAAAATATAAATTGATCGCTCACTTTAATTGAACAAATTAATTTAATGGTTTTTTATTAATCCTAATTGCTCGCCGATAACGAGCATTTTAATCATTAGTTCCACGTAATTAGGGAGGGTAATTTCAGGTTTGTTAGGTAATACACTGCACTTTTATGCTAGATGATGTATTCTAAAGTTTGCTTGATTAAGTTTGATGCCAAGTGGCGTGACTGTTAGTCCAAAGTTCGTTGGTGAACATTGAATTGAGACTGACAATAACATGTGGTGTGGTTACACCGAGTGGTATTCCAAGTGTCAGTAAACTGAGTGGAGTTTCGGTTGTGGTAATAAAAGAGGAGAATGATAAAACATGTTCCTATGCCTTGAGAAAAATAGAGGTCTTCAAAGTTCTTAAGCCCAAGCATGCTATAATTGTGGATAATGATGTGGTTTTATGCCGAACTTCGTCAAAGAATAATGGGTTTCATATTGAAGCCCCTCAATCTTTGGAAGATTTCTTAGCATGTTGTGAAGGCCAAAACAATGTATAAACATCTAGAATTTTTATAACTAGAATTTGGTTTAAATTCTCAAAAAAACTTGGGGCAACCTTTAACATTTCCTAACTTTTGAATTTAAAAATTTGAAATAGATACTCTTCTATCTTTTAGAATTTCAAAACTATATTTTTAATTATATATTTAATAATTCAAAATTAAAATATTCTTATAATAAATCATGTACCATCACTTATTATACATGTTTCTTGGATTTAATAATATCATCAGCTATTATTATTAACAATTTCTGGTGGTTATGTGTTATCAGTAAAAGTATTATAAAAATACTCCAATATAGATAAAAACTTTCAATAGGAAATATAGATGTCAATTAATTTAAAAGTAATCCATATTTCAAAACCTGATAAAATAATATAAAATAAAAAGTCAGGAAAATATGTAAAAATATCGAACACCCCGTCTTATATAGTACTTGGTTTTAATTTTTAATAAAAATTATTGAAAATTTGAAAAAAATTAAAGCCCACAAAAATAATTTAAAATACCTTAAAACATGAAAAAAAATCAAAATTAAACATAAAGTTTGATATGAAAAAGTTAAATAATAAGTTAAAATTTATAATAAATGTTCAAAAATAATAAAAAATACATTAAAGATATAAAAATACACCAAAATCTTACTGGTATTAAACGTCAACATGAAATTCTAAAAGTAATTTGAAAAACAAATAAAAAATCTGTATGAAAATAAAAGAAATAAACCTAACTAACCAAATCTATGTGCGATCTACACAAAATCTCATTGAAAAGCACACCGATATGTTGAAAAATGCTCCCTCACTTAAACTATATGGAGAAGAAATAAAAATAAATCTAAAATTTTAAACCTTGAATCAAGTTACAGTGATATAAATTTAATATAACACAACCTTGATTTGAAACATCAAGCATCGTCTCCTTCAAATTCGACATGTCTTGCAAAGTATGCTCTCTTTATCCCGTTTTCCACTCTTTTATTTAGAGGGGAAATTTCCTTGTAAATCTTTATATCTCGTGATGATCACTTTGTAGATTGTTTGTTAGTGTGAGTCCCTCCTCAACAAATTCCCACATCAAGAGGTTCAACGAATTAGTTTGTTAACACCAATAATAGTTATGCTTGAGAGAGGAAGTGCACTCCTCAATTTTTTATAATCTTGTGATCGTATTAATAAATGCAAGCCTCACTTCTTCGAATATTGATATACAGATATCTCTCCATGTCATATTCATGTATTCATATATATAGGCATCTTTCATCATATTTCATATGATTATTGATGATTTTTTATGGTGAGAGTTGGGGAATATTTCGATTTTTCTAAGTAGGTAGAAATTTAATATTGCAAATATTGTCACCTGTCCCAATTTTTTTCAAGTGTCTCGGCTGAGCTGCAACTCAGCAATGGCTGGTGCCAAGCCCGGGTAAATGAGTAGGGATGAGTTAGGTAGCAAACAACCGGTGTAAAATAGTCAAAGTCAACTTCCTAAGTAGTTTTTTTTTAAAATAATATTTAAGAAGTAACCTCATGACAGTCGAATCTTTTCAACGTGGATTTGAGCGAACATGTAGACTTTGTCGGGGAGTTCCCTACTTGCGACGCATTGCATCGTTCGAATGCAATGAAAATTTGGCAAGGGCCGCTACATCGCAACTTGGATGTAGTTCAAAATTTGCAAGGGATCTCGCATGAGGGACTCGTGTGGGTAAATACGCAAGCTCCGCTACATCACTACCCGGATGCTGTCCAAAATTTGCAAGGATTCTCTCATAATGGACACATGCGGGTAAAGAAGTTTAGTCCAGAAGAGATTGCAAGGGAAGTTGCAGATTGATAGTTGGAATATTGACACTTTAACTAGAAAATTGTTGGAGATAGTGAATACGATGGAGAAGGAAGATTCGTATATTACGTCTTCAAAATACTAAATGGGTTGGAGAGAAAGCAAGGGAGATCGAGAAGACACGCTTTAAACTTTGGTATTCAGGTAAAGATAGGACAAAAATGGTGTTGGAGTGGTTGTTCTTAAAGACTTGAATGATTATGTGGTTGAGGTGCAAAGATTTAGGGATGAGATTATTTTTTTTAAAATTGGTGCTTGAAAAAGAAATTATGAATGTCATCTCAGTTTATACACCATAAATTGGTTTAGATGAAAGGACTAAACAAGTTTTTTAGGAGGATCTATATAAGATTGTATAAGGAATCCCACAAAGGGAGATGATTTGCATAAGTGGAGATCTTAATGGATATGTGGAAAAAGATGCTTCAAGGTATGCTAGTGTTCATGGAGGACATGATTTTAGGGATAATAATGAAGAGGGAAAAGTCATTTTGGATTTTTGTAACGACATATGTTCTTTTCATAGCAAACACTCTCTTCAAGAGGAGGGAGGAGCATTTAATTACTTATAAGAGTGGCCCAACTAGAACACATATAGATTACTTTGCATTGAGGAGAAGAGATCGGTTGTGTTGTAAAGACTGCAAAGTAATCACAGGAGAGAGTTTGACAACCCAACATCGCTTGTTAGCTTTGGATGTCTAAATAAAAGGATTGATAAAGGAAAAGATAAAACTATGACAACTAGAACTAGCTGGTGGAATCTTTCACTAAATAAGTCGAGCTTCAAAGACTAGATTTTAGAAGACTTATCTTGAGATTGCAGAGGCAGTAGCATCTTGTATCTGAAAGGTAGCCAAAGAGGTGCAAGGCGAGTCAAAGGGAGGAGCTCCATGTAAAAAGGAGGCTTGATGGTGGAGTGAAGAGGTGCAACAGAAGATGAAAATTAAAAGAGCATGTTTTAAAGCTATGTCTAAGGATAAAATAGAGGAAATTATCACAAATCACAAAATAGCAAAGAAGGAAGCAAGGATGTAAGCGAAGCTAGGTTAAAAACTTATGAAGTTTTGTATAAAAATATTAACTCTAAGGAGGGCGAGAAGGATATATTCAGGTTGACCAAAGTAAGAGAAAGAAAGACCAATGACCTTTCTCAAGTGAGATGCATTAAGGACGAGGAAGGTCACATGTTTGTTACTCAGAAGGATATAAAGACTAGATGGGAGTACTTCCATAAACTTTTCATTGGGGAAGGAAATAGAGAGATCACTTTAGGTAATCTAGCTAGTTGTGAAAGTTACTTGAATCGTGCAAGTTATAGACTAATACAAAGAAAAGAAGTAGAGGAGGCTTTGAAGGTTATGAGACTTAGGAAAGGTGTAGGACCGGATGGCATCCCTATAGAAGTATGCAGAGTTTTAGCTGAGCATGGGGTGACTTCGTTTACGAACCATTCAATGTTATCTGGCGAATAAAAAAATGCCCAAAGATTAGAGGAGGAGTATCGTGGTGCCTCTTTATAAGAGCATGGGAGACACTTAAAATTGTTCAAATTATAGAGGTATCAAGCTGATGAGTCACACTATGAAAAATTGGGAACGAGTGATCGACAGAAGGTTGAGGCAAATTTCCAAAGTAAAAGAAAATCAATTCAGACCCATTCCACGTCGCTTAGCTATTGAAGCCGTCCATTTGCCGAGGAGAACAATGGAGATTTGTAGAATTAAAAGGAATAACCTCCATATGATCTTTATTGATTTGGAGAAGGCTTGTGATTCTGTCCCACGGTAGATATTATGGAGAGTTTTGGAGAAAAGATAAGTACCTGTCCTATACATTAACCTCATAAAAAGGATATGCATGATAGGGCTTTATCCAGTATAAGGGCCCCATCTGGGAAGAATGACTATTTTGACATCCACATTGGTTTACATCAAGGTTCACCTTTGAGTCCATTTCTTTTTGCCTTGATTATGGACGAGTTGAGAATCACATTCAAGATGAGTTACCTTGGTGTATGTTATTTGATGATGATATTGTGTTGATTGACGAGACAAGAGATGTAGTAAATGAGAAGCTTGAGGTCCGGAGACATTCTTTGGAGACTAAAGGATTTTGTATAAGCAGAGCTACGACAGAATATATGGAGTGCACCTTTGATGGAAACAAATGGTGAATGGATCAAGATGAAGATTGATGATGATAACATTCGGAAGAGAGATTCTTTTAGATATATGGGATCCATTTTGCAACATGATTGGTAATTTAATGGAGATGTTATTATTAGAATAAATGCAGTCTGGTTAAAGTGGAGAGGAGCCTCTACTGTTTTCTTTGATAAGAAAAATCCTTTAAAAATTAAAGGACAAAGCAGCCGTGAGATCTGCTATGCTCTAATAGATCTGAATGTTGGCATGTGAATCATTAACATGTGCAGAGAATGACTGCAGCAGAAATGAAATGACAAGGTGGATGTGTGGACACACATGTAATGATCGGATGGGATGATGCAATCAGAAAAAAAGTTGATGTAGCTTCGATCGAGGATAAGATGCGAGAAAATCGCTTAAGATAGTCTGGTCATTTGCAAAAATCAGCTGATGCACCAGTTAGGAGATGCGAGTGTTGGGATGTTGAGCCGGCTAAGAGCATGCAATGACGATCCAAGAAGTGTTGGAAAGATACTACACGGAGGGATATTAGGTTTTTGAATATAAACTCGACATTGACACGAGATAGATCTGAATGGAAGCTACAGATCTATATAGCCGATCCTACCAATAACTGTGGGAAAATAATTTGATGTTGGTGTTGTGTCTCCCAAAATCCAATTATGTCCCGAGTCCTGACGATAAAACCCGAAAAGACAACCGTAGTTAAAAACCTAAAAAACTACCGTTCAAGAACAGGCACACGTCCGCATCCCGGCGACACTACCAAGCACTCACCCGCAAAATCCAACTGCCTCGTCACCGACTCCGAAAGGCGGAAGCGCATCAGTCTCAACAAAAGAGCCTCGAGCTCTCCGCGCGCATCGACATGGTGGAGGTGGGCTCTCCGGGCTCCGAGGTCGATCCCGACCGCCCCATCATCGAGGAGTACCTCCCCCACGACTCCTTCAAGGACGCCCTCGACGACAACCTCCACCTGTACTCCCCATCTCACCCAACGCAGCTCTCCTCCTTTCCGATTTCTTACTCTAGTTTTGTCCAAACAGGCGCGACTTGCTCGATATCTCCCCCTCCCTCACCGAGGCCGCCGGCGCCATCGTCGACGTGAGTGCCCGTCGGACTGCTCAGAATTGTTTTTCTTTTCGTGTTGGTTGGATTTGTGCCCGAACGATCACCCTCCGTTGAACTTCGCAGGATTCGTTCACGCGATGCTTCAAGTCGAATCCGCCGGAGCCATGGAACTGGAATATCTATCTGTTCCCTCTGTGGTGTTTGGGGGTCATTATCAGATATGGGATCCTTTTTCCCGCAAGGTTGAATCTTGCCTTTTGTTTTCAACATTGTGCGTATACTCATGTTGCTTTCTTTGTGCTAGGAGCCACATAGTACGCATGCATAGATTGTTTGTCATCTTTTACTTGCCTTGAGGAAGCTGATGTCAGTTTTAAGAGAAATACAATAGGAGCGACTTTGATTGAACACCAAACTCTGCTTCTTATCATGCCTGGTAACAAGGTTACCTCCTCCAAATATAAAGAAGCTGGTGTGGAAATTCTGTCTTGCCTGCATCCCACATAATTGGCATTATAATATACCCATACTTTATAAGGGGCAAAACCTCCTGAATAGAAGCCCCTTACTAGGAGAGGACTTGAGAAATTTGTGGATATGCATTATCACATCAAGATGCATACATTTCTAGGACAAACCATGGACTGGTCGCCCGGCTGAATGTAAAGGCACTTTCATGTCTAGTAACAATAATGAAGTAGCTTTCCCAACGAGAACTCTGCATTGTCTACTATTACCTTTTCCATAATGCAATCACACAACTTAGCATCTATGTCCATAGGAGTAAGGGATAGCCCGGGTCCTAATATTTTGATCCCTATAATCAAGTTGAGAACATACTTCCTCCATGCTAGGATAAGTTATGTAGGTTGATGAACCACCTTTATACTAAGGTTGTATCATAGAGTGTGAAGATCATTGGTGAGCGTTCATTTAGCATCTTCATTATAGAAATGCCTTTGTGGTAAGTGCCAATGAGCAATCAATGTTATCGAGGAAGTCCTCCACTCATTTCTTTAAGTGATGGGGAGAGCAATGAGAGAGGAAAGGAAGCAACATGTGCCATCTTTCTCGTGATTGGGATTGGAAAGGGGGTCCCTTGATACCCACATGATTTTTTGTGTTGGTGGGGGTGAAGAAGGTTCTCAGGGTGGAGAAGGGACGCAATGTTCCAAACTTCCAAAGATAGATGTCGAACCAATGGGTATGGATGCGACAAACCGGTGTTTGAAATATCATGATATATCACTGATATATCATCGATATATCACTGATATATCATCGATATATCAATATTGACGAGCAAGAGGTTTCGATATTCACATCACATGTATATCGATTTCGAAGATATCGACGAGATATCGCTATATCAACATGTATTCGTCACAATTTAATGTTATCATTTCCCGGTTATCAATCGCTATTGACCAATACCACCAATATTGTACTTGTTTTGCTCGATATTACCATTTATTATTTCCTAGTGGTAGATCTATCAATATTTTGCTTATGTAGATACTCCTATAATCAAAATACAAGATGATTTATGTATTTTGTTTTGGGATCAGGGGCATTGCGCTACACCCCTGTAGGGGGAGTACACCAAATGAGGGGCTTCGCCTCCCTTTTGACAATGGAGATGAAACAATTCCAAAGCCGATCAAAGATAGTTTACTTACATGTATTGTGCATGTTAATATATTATTGTTTAATAAATTAATATTTAGTAATTCTCCTAAAAAATAATCTTGTAATATAGATTCACATATCTGCGATGTACTTAATCAATATTGATTTCTTTATTACGTAGTTTTATTTCTAATCTATTAAAATCATCTTCTCTTATTCAAAATTATAATTATCATGAATGGTGTTCTTTCAAAATCATATGTTGCTATGATCATTTTCTTGTTTGTTTGATTTTTGATATAGCTCAATATTTTCTTTATACATAATCTGCAATGTGATATAAGATAATGTGCTAAATACACCTCCTTTGTGTCTCTAAGTTATTATTGTCTGAATTTCATAATTTTCTTTCCAATACCTCTTAGCAATCAACTGCAACATTGACAACAATGATATGTGCGATATATTGTGTATTCATGTGCTAAATACTCCACATTCTTGCATATAAGTGTATATTTGTATGTTATTTATCATAATATGTGAAAAAAAATGCTTTTTTGTGTCCTTTTTGAGGTTTTCACCGATATTGTTGATATATCTCGATGTATTCTCGATATATCCTTTTTTGGGCTGGTCAATACGATATCGATATTTCGAACTTTAGTTCATTTAGAATTTCTCTCCAGTGGCCAAGATGGGATCTATTCGTATGCTTGCCAGTGTTCCTGCCAATAAGAGCTGGTTAATTTTCAATTATTTGGTAAGAATGCCTTCCTTTGTGGCGGTCTTAGGAGGAGGATGGCTATATGGCATAACCACTAGGTTACACCGTTGATGGGGAGTATTTCTGCTGTCCGCGCAATGCTATTTACGATCTAAAGCAGAGTCTACGATTAGGGCGGACACCACCGCGTGTTTCCCCCTTTTTTTGACTAAAAAAAGCGGAGTCTACAAGCATGGTATGACAAATTCACTTCGGAGATCAGCTCCCATGGTTTAACATGACTATTCGATTACTCCATGTTTGTCCAAAGGCTTGCTTCAAGTACCATAATTCGTGCGGTATATGTTGCTGATATGGCATTTGCTAAAGATGGCAACACATGTAATGTAATCTCGAGACCATGTCTTTCTGAAGAAGGTATTTGTCTCCAAGGACCTTTGCCACCTACTATACATTTTTGGGATTGAGTTTACTCATTCCTCTGGAGGATTCACCGATATTGTTGATATATCTCGATGTATTCTCGGTATATCCCTTTTTGGGCTGGCCAATACGATATCGATATTTCAAATTTAGTTCATTTAGAATTTCTCTCCAGTGGCCAAGATGGGATCTATTCGTATGCTTGTCAGTGTTCCTGCTAATAAGAGCTGGTTAATTCTTCAATTATTTGGTAAGAATGCCTTCCTTTGTGGTGGTCTTAGGAGGAGGATGGCTATATGGCATAACCACTAGGTTACACTGTTGATGGGGAGTATGTCTGCTGTCTGCGCAAGGCTATTTACGATCTAAAGCAGAGTCTACGATTAGGGCGGACACCACCGCATGTTTCCGACTAAAAAAAAGTAGAGTCTACAAGCATGGTATGACAAATTCACTTCGGAGATCAGCTCCCATGGTTTAACATGACTATTCGATTACTCCATGTTTGTCCAAAGGCAAGCTTCAAGTACCATAATTTGTGCGGTATATGTTGCTGATATGGCATTTACCAAATATGACAACACATGTAATGTAATCTCGAGACCATGTCTTTCTGAAGAAGGTATTTATCTCCAAGGACCTTTGCCACCTACTATACATTTTTGGGATTGAGGTTACTCATTCCTCTGGAGGACTATATCTATCCTAGAGAAAATACTGGATGGACATTCTCACAGATGTATGTTTATTTGGTTGTAAACCATCCTCTATTCCAGAGTCATGTGACATCGACATATACCTTGTTTGAGGATACTACACGATATAACAACCTAGTGGAAAAATTTCTTATCTTACAATCACTATGCTCGACATCTCTTATGCAATGAGTCAGTATACAGAGAAACCAAGATATAATCATTGGCATGAGGAGAAACCAAGATATAATCATTGGCATGATGCTATTCTTATTCTCAGGTATGTGAAGAATTCATTAGAGATTGCTCTATGTTGGTAATGGTCACGTAAATATTACATCCTATGCAGATTTAGGTTATGCCAGTTCTCTTGAGGATAGATGCTCCACCATGAGTTTTGCCATGCTTGCTAATATGAATCCGTCACTTGGCGAAGTAAGAAGCATATCGTATTTTTATATCTAGTGTAGAGGTAGAATATAGAGCTATGGCAAGTCATATGTGAGATTAGTTGACTTGTCGGTTGTCACCATTCTAAAGGAACTTGGCATCTCCATCCGAGGTCCAGTTTCCCTCTATTTCGACAACAAATCGACAATCTATATTGTCAGAAATCCTATCTTTCATGAAAGCAATAAGCATATTGAAGTAGATTGTTATTTTATTAGAAATGTGGTGCGCCAAGAGAAGATTGTCACTCCTCACATTTCTAAAGAGCTTTAGCTTGAATATATTTTCACAAAATTCTCCCGAAAAAACATATTTCACTGTTGACCTCTAAGTTGGGCATGCTCGATAGATGTGCTCCAAGGATCCAATTTGAAGGCGAGTATGGGTGTTCTTTATATTTAGACATTTGTATTAGTCTACTTCTGCCCTTATATTTAAAACTACTTGTGTCAAGGAGTCTATTGTATTTTACTCTTTTATGTGATTAATATTTCAAGGTTTCAATCTATATAAGAAACCTTGTCCCTTCAAAAGAATCATCTCATCCAATCCCATTATTTTTCCATGTTGTTGCAAGTTGCAGACCTTATTTTATGCATTGTTAGCTTTTATTTATAGTTCTTTTTCTTCAAAATTTTTAGAAGCCTAATCGGGTTGTGTTCCTTTTGACTCACCAGAGTAGCGATTTTGGCGGTTGGTTGGATAGCATTTTTTTCAGCTTTCCTGCCTGTGCATTTTCTGATGTCTGATTGCAATAGATGGAAGCGCTTGATTGAGGTGGGTTACAAGGTTATATTATTTCAACATTTATCAGTTAATTCTTCAATGGCCAGGATCTTACGTAATATGATTATTTAGGACATTGTGTGAATTCTTTTCTGAGGTGTTATTTAGGACATTGTTAATGTGGATTCTTTTCTGAGGTGTCTTAATTGGTTAGTCAAATTATACATGACTAAATTTAATCGATTGGTTTCATTTACCTGAGCCAGCACAAACTTTGAACCGTCATTTTGAATATTTTTTAGTGGTATTGGTCAATGTAAATGTGCAAAGTGAATAAGTTTGTAGCGGGCAACTATTGTTTGTGGGCTTCATTTATATGCCAAAGGAGAAATTTGAGGATCCTGGCTGCTACCACTTTCCTAGCACTTGTACATGCTTTTGAGACCTAGCGGTATTTATTATCTTTATTTTTTGACGGATGTATTCTGCGAACTTGTTACAAGGAATTTCTCTTCCAGGAAAAATTCTCTTCCTTCCCTTTATTTTTATTCGTTATTTGTTCTTGTCAATGTTATCTGTTTTTTAAGTTCTTCAATACCTGGAAGCACAAAGTCATCATACCCCAATTCCTTTTCTCTATATGTATATTATTAGGAAAAAATGGGGCTGCCCCCTGGGCGCAGCCAACATGGCTGCCCCGCCCCATTTTTCGTCAAATTTTTTTATTTTTTTGAAAAATATCGTCATGTATATTCATCCCTGTATCCCTCCTATATGCCATTCAAATTTCATCAGAAACAAGATTCCTACGGCCTCCATCGAGATGGTGTCGATTTAAAAAATCCTGTTACCATTAAAGAATGACTGTTTGGATGGAGGCCGTAGGAGTCTCTATTTCTGACGAAATTCGAATGGTATATAGGAGGGATATAGGGATGAATATACATGGTGATATTTTTCAAAAAAAAATTAAAAAATTGCGAAAATAAGGTGGGGGCAGCCACATATAACCCATATTATTATTATTTCCCCATATATAAATGTGATGCAACTAATAATAGTAGTCTCTGTAATTGTCCTGGGTTCTTTTGCAATCGAAGTCCCTATCTCAATGTCTCACATGCTTGTATAGATGCACTTACAAAATTGCGTATGTACTTCATCCTTAGCATTTCATTTAAAGGCAATACCTTACCTTCTATATACTGATTGATTTGTCAGTCTGATCATATCTCCATCCTCGACTTCCTCTAATCCTCCTACCAACGAGATATCTCTCTTTGATAGTGACCTGTTGCAGTGATTTTCACCTCCACCGACATCACTAACCCTCCGATATCTCTCGTACCAATGTTTGTTAACAGCTTCCTTGATTAACTCCTTCTGGTCTTGCCTCCATAGCTTATGTTAGTATCACCCCGCTCCTTGATAATTAGTTACCTCCACCCATCTTGTTTGTTGTTACCTCATTCTCACTCCAACCTTCCTCCCCTCCTTTGCCTTGTTCTTATCTAAGTTATCTTCCTTTAGACTAGGGCCATACCTTGCTTTCAACCCCTTGCATCCCCACTTTCAGATCTTATGTGCTTTCCTTTAATTTTTCTTCAAATCCTAAGGTTTATAATTATAGGTTAATACTCATCCTTATATTATATTTCATGATCACAGGGTGTTACAAGTTGGACATCTGACCGCATTTTTCAACACAAAAATTGTATTAGGTGGTGGTAGAGATTGAGCTTTAAGGAAACATAAGAGGGTGGTGGTTGTGGCGTGCCATAAGATGTGAAGGCGAGTGAATAAGGGAAGCGTGTGTTATAGATCTTTTTTAAGCCTATATCATTATGTACAATGAATTTTTAATAGAAAGTTGATGGAGAGTGTCTACAAGGTAAAAGAAACTTTTTAGGCATTCACCTTATACGGAAAAACATAAGGGAACTAAAACCTTTCCGGCCCTATATTTATGCATTTAAGAAAGGAATTAGCCCTTTAAGAACACTAAGTGTGACAAAATATGGATAGCTATCCTCTTGGAGCTAAGATTGCATCACACTGAAGATGTAACGAGGACAAATTCCCTCTCTAGAAACTCAGAAGATTGGAGTGTGGTCAAACTTGGAATGCTACAAGGAGGAAGTAGATGCTAAAATAGCAAGCAACTTGAGAGAAGCCATAAAACAATCGAAGCGAAATTTTGTCCCAAGTATTATATGCAATCCATAACATTTACCCTCGAGGCTTGGCGGAATAAGGACTCCTCTTCCACACATAGGAAGTAAAAAATGACTCGAGAGAGTCTGTCACAACGATCAATCTTTGCAATGTGATGAAAGCCATAGCAAAACATGTAATAGCAGGATGGACCGGCCAAAAAGACTTCCGTCTCAAAATTGCGTTGCATGGACTTTACCCTTGGGGCTTGGTGGAATATGGACTCCTCTTCCACACATAGGAAGTAAAAAATGACTTGAGAGAGTCTTGTAGCGATCAATCTCTGCAATGTTAGGAAAGCTATAACAAAACATATAATAGCAAGACGAACCAAATCTCCCCCAATCTTTTTCTTGATCATGATCGAAACCCGACCATGAGCATAAATGTAGTTGATGTATTTTTTCGCTCTTTTAGAAACAGAGGCATGCAAATTCATTTTATAATATCTTATAACGTCAAGTCAATGCAGTGGTCAACTCATGGGATCTTATATAAATGTTTTCTTTTCTCCATCAACAATTTTCCAGCTACCTTGTAGTTTGAGGCACTGTCAGTTATAACGTGCACGATGTTGCTCTCACCGACCTTCTCAACTACATCATCGAGTAGAGAAAAAAGTAACTATGCACTCTTTGTTTTGTCCATGGAAGGAGATATCGATATCGTTTCGATATCGTGTCGATATCGATATATCGGCGATATATCGCATATATATCGTCGATATATCGCTATATCTAGGAATCTTTCTGAAGAAAATGCCTGAAATCGGATATCTCGATATATCGATTTCGATATCGGTCCCATGTCGATATCGATATATCGGCGATATATCGCCGATATATCGGGATACAACCTTCCATGGTTTTGTCATATGCATCTATGGACTTTAAGAACCAAGGTCGCAAAATGCGATATACGATATTTAATCAGTAGGGTCATTGATTACTGATTAAACATTATGTGGGAGTGTAAACTGAATTAAACGAGTTATGAGGTTTTGCATTTTTTAATTAATAACAAATATTACATATATAATTAATCAAAGAAGTATAAATAAATTATAATAATATTATCACATATTCACAATATATACTAAATATTGTCAAATTCAAGAATTTTTTCATCCAAATGTCTTAATAGATAGCATAAATAAGTAGAATTCATAGCAAATGTCAAAATGGGCATCATAAACAAGTAGAATCAATAGCCAAATGTCAAAATGTACAACATAAACAAGCAGAATCCATAGCCAAATGTCAAAATAGACAACATACATAATTACAAACTACAATTCATAGCATGGTTCCAAAAAAGTTATGTATAACGCAAAAAGGCCTGTCATTCATTCATCCAAAAATATAATGAAATCAATGTCATTCTTTATCAGACTCGTCATCAAGCAACAATGGCTCTTCATCTCCATCCCCATCTTCAAGTATTCCCTCATTATCAGCGTCCTCATGCAATGTTTGCCCATATGAACTTGAAGCTCTCAAATGTACACGTTCACTTCTCCTTGTCTCAAGTGTGTTTTCAGCTTTACATGCCCCTGCAACTGAACCCATGTAAATCCCGTGCCAGGAAATACTTCATCTTCTTCACAAGCTACATTTGAAATCCATGCACTTGCATACTGGTGATCTTTTGAAGAAAGTGGATCCCTCCTCTTACTTTTACTGCAATTCTTAATTACTGAATTGAATCTAACAATCATTCACCCTTTTGGGATTCAATTTAGCTTTATTATGCATATGAACCTAATACACACACATATGTTATACATTAAAAAGTCAATGTATAATGGATGTTAATATAAATGATGAAGCCTTCTCCCACTATCAGTAGGGTTGGCTGCATGGATTCTTGCTCAAATCCATGTTGAAAATCCATTACCGCTCCAAAAGCACTCCAGTTTCTCTCGCATCCAAATGACGATGATGTCAAATTCAGAATTCTCATTGCAACTACTTGCAAATTAGGGATTTCACCTCCATGTAATGGCCACCAATGAGCTGTTTCATGTTCAACATTAATTAGATATGACATCCAATATGAACTGTAAAATCATATTGATATACTTAAGAGGGATTCACCTGGATCAAAATGGTCATCATTTATTGATCTTTGCTTAATTGCTAATGGCTTCGCAAACGATCCTTGACCATGTTTGTAAATCACCAACTCCTTTCTTGTCATGATGTCTTGTTGATCTAAATTTGGATATAACTTCTCAATGCATTCAAGAAGACCTTTTTTCACAACAACATCATTCTCAACATGATCTTTGTAATATAAGTAGGGGTTCAAATAATACACTACAATATGGAGGAGAGAATTAAAGCCGTCCTTTTGTCTTCAAATTGATGACATCAATTAAATGCTTATAGGACAATTTATTTCCATTAAATGAATCAATTATTTCTTTCTATACTTCCACTAATCCTCCACACACAAATCCCATAGATGGATTCACATCAGAATCAACAATGCATAGAAGATAAACCAATGGAGAAAAAACCCTCATTGCAAGATTAACTTGATTCCAAAATGTTGTACTCAAGACAATGAATGTTGCCACCTCTCCTTTCCTAGTCTTCGACCATCTACAATCTCTTCACTCATCTGAAAAGAACATGAGCCTCAACTTCTCTTTCTTCTCGAGAACACTTTGTAATGTAAGAAACACGGTAGCGAATCTAGCTTGCGCATGTCTGATGATGTCTTTTTTGTCTGTAAATATACGCATCATACTCAAAATCTTCGTGTGGTTGTAAATGAAGACCATAAGTATCCTTGCCTTAGAGATTGCACTTTTCACCTTTGATTCTTTCCCAATCTCCTCCAACACCAAATCAAGATAATGGGCATGCTATGTCCATTATCAGTGAGATGTCGGGCCTCCTCATTAATGGGAACAAGTCCAAAGTGAGATGATGGCCTCCTCATTAATGGGAACAAGCCTTCAATTATTCAGTGAGATGTCGAACCTCCTCATTAATGGGAACAAGTCCAAAGTCGTTCCGTTCGCTATGTCGCAGGAGGAGGCTGTGGACTGTGCCAGGTTGATGGGTTCTTCTCCGAGCGGCCTCTCTATGGAGTATCTTGGCTTGCCGTTGACGGTGGGCCGTGCCCGGCTGAGGGACTGGCGGATGGTGGTTGAGAAGATGGAGGCTAGGCTGGCTGGTTGGCGCGCGGCGCTCCTCTCTGGGGGGGGGGGGCGGTTAGTTCTTCTTAAATCCGTTCTATCCTCGATCCCAATTTACTTCTTATCTGTGCGTGGCATGCCAAAGGGGATCCGGGTAAGGTTGGAGAAATGTATGCAGGGCTTTCTTTGGGGAAGGAAGGGCGAAGGGAGGAGGGGGGTTCACTTGGTGGGTTGGGAGGACGTCTCGTGGCCTAAGCGGGAGGGGGGATTGGGTGTGAGGCGGTTGGAGGTGGTGAACGAAGCACTGCTTCTCAATGGGCGGCGAGGGTGTGGGGTCGGGAGGAGAATTTCATGTTGAAGTGCCTTAGGGTGGCGGCGGGGGCCGATTTGATTTCCGCTTCGCGGGGGCGGATCGAGGGCCACAATTCCTCTTTGTGGCGTGCTGTGCTTTCTACTTTTAATCGCAACAGATCATTCTTTAAACCTATTCTCGGCGATGGGAATTCTTTCCGCTTCTAGACGGATGATTGGACCGGGAGGGGTGTTTTGCAGATCTTGTATCCACGGCTGTGCGCGTTGGTGGTCGACAAAGAGGCCACCGTGGCATCTTGCTGGGCCGGTGGCTGTTGGTGCCCTTTGTTCGCCGCTAATCTATCGGATCAGCGTCTGGACGATTTCACCTCCATGCTGGCTTTTCTCTCGGACGCTCCTACGCCCAATGGGGAGCGTGATCACTTGGCTTGGTAGGACGGTCCTTTCTCTTCCAGGAAGGCGTACCACGTTCTTATTCCTCCCTCTGAGGGGGACGATGCGACCTTATTGAGACATTGCAAGTTCATCTGGGGACTCAAACTCCCGGAACGGGTTGGTATCTTTCTTTGGCTTCTTCGGCGTGGTCGGCTGTTAACTAAAGACCGATGTGCAATTATGTTTCCTAATGTCTCGCAATTGTGCGGTCTCTGTGGTACGGAGGAGGAAACCAACGGGCACCTCTTCTTTCATTGCGACGTGTTCGTGCTCTCTGGGACGATATGGGATGGCTGAATATCTCCAACTTTGCTGCGTTTTGCGACAGCTTGATGAATTCTAGGGGCTGGTCGAGGGTGGACCTGGTGGACCCGATTGCGCGATTGTGGAGTATCTGGTTAGGAAGAAACGAGGTCCTCTTTGCTCGGCAGAGGTTTTACAAAGAAAATATAAGCATCTTGACTGCACGATTTCTGCATGATTGGACTTCTGGGTAGCTTCTTACGTGTGCGTTGGGGGTATATCTTAATTGATACCAACTTGCTTTTGTTTTGTTCTTCCATCTTGTAAGTACTCTCTTCTTTACTTTTTAATACATTGGGGAGAACACCTCTGAGTGCTTCCCCCTTTTTTGAGCGTCAAAAAAAAAGATAATGGGCATGCATGAGCTCCAAAAAATTTTGGATACTTTGCCTCCATCATCCTCCCTGCGACCATATTTGCGGATGCATTATCGATAACAACTTGGACAACATTTTCAATTCCAACCTCTTGGATGCATTCATCTACCAAGTTGAAAATGTATTCAACGGTATGACTCATCAGAAGAGTCTACAGACCTCAAAAAACTTGTCCCTAGTGAACAATTCACACACAAGTTCATAATACTTCTACCACAGATATCAGTCCACGAATCAGTCATGATAGAACATCCCATACTTATCCACATATCTCTATGTGGTGCTAAGGCATCATTGCCATCCTTAACCGCCTTATTCAATCGTGGAATGAACATTTCATAACAAGTGGGAGGTTTGAATTTTGGACCATATTGCCCAATTGTTTCAAATGCTTTATGACAATCTTTCATTTGAAATACACCGAATGGAATGTTTGCTTTGTAAGCCCAACGACATACATATGCGATGGCTTTCTCCCTTTGATCCTTACTAAATGCATCATTGATTGTCGTTTGTTATTGACAACTGTCTCTTTCATTGACTCAGGCATGCAGGGCTCTTTTGCTGAACCCATTGTTTGTACATCACCTTAAAGGATATGGTTTTATACTCAAGCGCATCATGGAAGCTTGAGCGTCGTATCGAATACGACGTAGAGCGACTAGTCGCGCAAGTTGTTCTATTCAGCGGAATTTAAAAAAATTTCATGCAATGAAACCACATGATCCAAGAACGATTCTCGGATCGTTTCATCTAGAACCACATCAAGTATAAAGGAATACCTCTTGAAGCGTGGTTGATCGAGTCTCTACGAAAAGAGACCTCCTGTCTCAAGTCCGATCGTTGGAGAAGACGCTTGCGAGCGCGGGGATGAGTCGCGTGATCCTCGCAATCCAACAAGTTGATCCAAGCACGGTGAACTCCTGATCTCGTCGTACGAGATCGAACACCTTCTTCACGAGCGTAGCACTCCAAAGAAGATGGAGAACTGAAGAACGTCGAAGCGGCGACGCGGTGGCGAAGCTACGACGGCATCTCTCCTCTAGGGTTTGGTGGACGGCCACCAAGAAGGAGAGAAGAGAGTTGACGTGTAGAATGTGAGAGAGAGAGGAGAGAATTGTATCTCAATTGTATTACCCTAGAGAGCATGGTATGCCTCTCTATTTATAGTGTTTTGGGATCCATGGATCACAATCCTGGGACACATAAAATCAATGGATGAGATTGATTTATGTTCAATCCAATGGTCAAGATTGTTGTTGGTAAAAACCAACAACTAATAATCTAATTTAGATCAAATATATTTGATAAATCAAATATATTTGATAAATCAAATACAATTCAATCCTAAATTAAATCAAGTAATTATGGAGATAATCTTCATGGAGATTACATCTCCCCATGAAACATGGTGGACGGCCACCAATTCCATATAGGATTTGGTAACCGTCCACCATGTTACCATGTGGAGGCAATCTCATGAAATCTCATGAGATTGCATATCTTCATGAAAATCTCCATTAATTTTCAATAACTTTTGTTGTGATTTATTCTTAAAAAATAATTCATAATTAATTTTGAGAATATTGCAATCTTACCATTGGAATTTTGTGAATCACATTCACAACCTAAAACAAAAATATAATTTACATTTTCAATTAATTACACAATGTGTATCCAATACACATCAATAATTAATTAACAAATATAAATTATAATTAGCTCTTCTCTGATATATTATAAATCACATTTATAGTATATTATGAATAATTGGATATTGATATCCACATTATTCTTATCTACAATAATTAAATCACATTTATTATATTGGATATTTTACACATACATCAAGATAATTAAATCACATTTAATTATCATTCTCTTAATGCTCAGATATAATTCAACTATGGAGCTATTCTTGAACCCCTTCAAGAATAATGCGATTTCTCCGCAGATACTTGGAGATAAGGACATGGCGATTGTATTGTTCCATGTATAGCGACTTGGATATTGAGATCATATCTCAAATCCAGATCTCGTCGACCTTCTATAGATGCTTGATTAAATCAAGACCGTAGACCTAATCTTCTCATTGCATCTGAATCTTATTCAGATCAATGTCCAATACATGGACTAAGATTAGGTCACTTCTCTACTGAGAGGAGTCACTAAAATCCACACCTGTTTCATTACTCCCTCAGAATGGAAGCGTCATGGTTATACAACCGTTTATGATCACATCACCTTCAGGTATTCCCAACACCTGTACATCCTGCATACTGGAAGACCTATGGTCATCCTGAAGATATAGATCACTTTTACACTGTCATCTTCAGGGTTTGATCACTAAGTTTCTCAATCTTGGTCATTGGGAATTGGTACAGATCGTATGCTTTCCCAAAGCATATATTTTACCTTCAAATTTATGTCATGCTTCCAAAGCATGATGACCATGCATGGAGTTTGATCAGTCCCAATACCTTATGAGTGAGCTCATGTCTTCTGGTTCACATGTGAACCTGTATGATCCCTTTGAGAGATCGTATTACTCATATGTCCTTACATGCACACCAGCTAAAGGGAGTGAAAAATAATCAATAACTTTTATTGATAAATCATTTATTATAATAACATTTATTGTAGGAATGATTCGCCTCAGGCTCACATTGCTAACAATCTCCCACTAGCCCTCAGAACCATTCAGGACAATCCTTAAACCCATACTCATTCCATGCTGGTCGGAAACCTTCTGCGTCAGAGGTTTGGTAAGAGGATCATCAACGTTGTCGGCAGAGGCCACCTTGGTGATTATGATGTCACTACGTTTTTGAATCTCCCGAATGATGTGGTATTTCCTTTCTACGTGCTTGCTCTTCTGATGCCATCTGGGTTCCTTTGCCTGGGCAATGGCTCCCGTGTTATCGTAGAGTAACGGGATGGGAGTATCATAGGAAACTATGACAAGCTTCAGGATGAACTTGCGCAACCACACCGCCTCCTTTGCAGCATCCGATGCGGCAATGTACTCGGCTTCTGTTGTTGAATTTGCTGTAGTGTCCTGTTTCTTGCTTCTCCAGCTCACAACACCACCGTTCAATATGAATACAAACCCTGATGTCGACTTTCGGTCATCAATATCCAATTGGAAGTCAGAATCTGTATATCCCAAGACTTGGAGATCACCATCTCCATAGACGAAGATGTAATCTTGCGTCCGTCTTAGATTTTTAAATATGTTCTTTACTGCATTCCAGTGTTGCTCTCCATAGCAGGATTGGTAACGACTTACCGCTCCCACTGCATGACAGATATCTGGCCTAGTACACATCATGGCGTACATTAAGCTCCCTACAACTGATGCATAAGGGCATCCAGCCATGGCTTTCTTTTCCTCAACAGTTTGAGGAGCCATCCTTTTAGACATACCATGTCTTAAGGGGAGGAAACCTTTCTTGGAACAATCCATACGACGTTCAAGAATCTTCTTAATGTACCCATGCTGTGACAATCCCAATATCTTCTTTCTCGGTTCCTGAACAACTTCAGGCCTAAGATGTAAGAGGCTTCTTCAAGATCTTTCATCTCAAAGGTATGGGATAGCCAAATTTTCACACTGGTCATCATCCCTGTATCATTCCCAATGATAAGGATGTCATCTACGTAAAGCACGATGAACACAATGGCGCTCCCATTAAGCTTCTTGCACACACATGGTTCATCAGGATTCTGCACGAAATCACAACTCTTTATGGTTTCGTCAAATCTGATGTTCCAGCTACGAGAAGCTTGTTTAAGCCCATAGATGGATTTCTTCAGCTTGTATACTTTGCCATCCTCTGTAATGAAGCCCTGAGGCTGCTCCATATAGATATCCTCCTCGAGGTATCCATTGAGGAAAGCCGTCTTAACGTCTATCTGCCAGATGTCGTAGTCAAGATATGCAGCTATAGCTAGCAGAGTCGTGATGGATTTAAGCATAGCCACAGAAGAGAATGTGTTATTGTAGTCGATGCCTTCTCTCTGTGTGTAGCCCTTGGCTACGAGTCGTGCCTTGAAAGTCTCTACTTTTCCATCAGGTCCCCTCTTTCTCTTGAAGATCCATTTACACCCAATGGGTTTTACCCCTTTAGGTGGATACTCTAGGGTCCATACACCATTCTTATGCATGGAGTCAATTTCTGACTTCATTGCTAGCATCCATCTATCCATGTCATGATCCGCGAGTGTTTCATCAAATGAAGAAGGATCATTGTCAATTTCACTTGACACATGGAATCCATATCTTTCAGGCGGTGCAGCCACCCTCAAACTCCTTCGAAGAGGTATGTGTGTTTCATCTTTATTTATCTCTTCAGTTTCTGGCTCACGAAGTTCAGAATCCTCAGGCGATTCTATGAGTTCCTCTACTTCATTTTTGTCTTGATTTTTAAGGAAATCATTCTGCAGAAATTTCACATCTTTAGAAACAACAACCTTTTGGGTCTCAGGATAAAGTTGGTATCTAATACCATCTTTAACATACCAAATGAAGTAACGCTCACGAGAGCAAGATTTTAGCTTACTTGCTTCCACGTTTTTCGCATGGACCAAGCAACCCCAAACCCTCAAGTGATTAACACTAGGTTTGGTTCCATACCAGAGCTCATGAGGAGTCTTAGGTACAAATTTGCTAGGAATCTTATTCAGGATATATATTGCAACAGAAACTAAGTGATAAATGTGCTTTGCTCATCATTGAACGTGCCATATCCATGATAGTCCTGTTGCGTCTTTCAGCAACACCATTAAGTTGGGAAGTGTCAGGAGGAGTGAGATTGGAAACAATTCCAGTCTCTTCAAGATATTCCTTGAATTCATCTGAGAGGCACTCACCACCTCGATTAGATCGAATCCGTTTAATCTTCCTATGAGAATCAAAGCCTTGAACTCTTTGAACCTTTCGAAGGTTTCAGATTTATGACGTAATAGGAAGACAACCCCGTATCGCGAATGATCATCAATAAACGTTAAATAATATCGATATCCATTTCGAGTCGCGGTATTGAAGGGACCACATACATCGGTATGTACTAGATCAATAATATCTTCGCATCTTGTAACTTTGTTATGGAAAGGTGTCCTGGTCATTTTTCTCTGAATGCAATGTTTGCAGGTAGGTAAAGGTTGAACCTGTAGAAAATCTAAAGGTCCATCCTTTATCAATTTATTGATCCTATCAACAACAGATAAATGATCGAGCCTTTGATGCCAAATCTCATTCGAAAGATTTCCATCCTCCCTGGAACGCTTAGGGTTTTTATTATTAGTGGTAGTGACATTAATGTTACATTTATCAATGCACAATTCATAGAGTCCACCAGAAGTCAAAATACCTCCGCAATATATTTAACATAACGATTTATGACTAATTTATTACAGAAAAGGAATGAATATCCGCTTCTAACAAGCTTAGATACAGATATCAAATTCCTTCTGACTTCGGGTACATAAAGACACTCTTTAAGTATTAAGGCTCTACCACTAGATAACGATAATCGATAGGTCCCGACGGTGATTGCTGCAACACTTGCATCAGATCCCATCTGGATGACTATCTCCCCTTCCTCTAGATTCCTAGTTTCCTGAAAAAATGCAACAAATTGCATACATGATCAGAAGCACCAGAATCTACTACCCAACTTCTCGTCCAATGAGAAAGCTAGTTTCAATGATGAAAATAGATTTCATATCTACTGGGACTTTACCTTTGTCGATTGACTTCAGGTATTCCGGGCAGTTACGCCTCTAGTGCCCCGGCTTCTTGTAGTGGTGACAAACGTCGGTTTTCTTTGACGCTATCAGTGTGGATGCATTGGAAGATGAGCCAACACCTTGACTCTTTTTCTTTCTCTTCTGGGCCGGGCCCTTCCGAGACCCTTGCTTCCGAGCGCGCTTCCCTCTGACCTGTGCAACCTTTGCACTGCCAGCGGGACTATCTTTCTTCATTACGTCTTCTGCAGACTTTAATGTAGCAAGAAGTCCAGCGTTCGTTAAGCCCAACTTGTTCATGTGGAATAAAACCACAAAATTATTGAAAGACTTGGGCAAAAACAATAGAATGAAATCAGCTTGCATGTCTGTATCCATGTTTGCTACAAGGGTCTCCAGCTCTGACAAGTACCCAAACATTTTGAGTATATGTTCCCGGACCGAAGTTCCTTCCTGCATCTTGCAGCGAACGAGTTCTTTCATAATGTTGTAACGTTAGGTACGATTAATGTCACCAAACATATCTTTCAGATTCTGCATTATTTCCTGGCATGTGCTCATCTCCACGTGTTGCTTCTGAAGAACAGTGAAGAGAGAACCTATGATATAACATCTAGCCAGGATATGATCTTCATCATACTAGTCATTGTATTGCCTTTCTTCATTCGATTTAGGGCTTTCATGCTTGTATTCTGTGAGCACATAACTTATGCGCTCAGCCGAGAGAACAAGCTCCAAATTACGGATCCAATCCGAGTAATTCGGTCCGGTCAACTGGTTGACCTCCAAAAGCCTGCTTAGTAGGTTCATGGACTTCATTTTCTGAAATTAAGAATGCACTATATTAGAACATATAATTACATATATTCAAATTTAGGATATTTGATTAAGGCATTTTAAATCAAATTATTCTTGCATTGTCAACTTTGAAAGTTGATTCCCTTAATCACTTTCAAAGTGAGAGATATACTTACCGCTATATCTCTAGCAAGAACTGGGATCTCCTCCTTACCTTTGTCACATCCCAATAATATGAGAATCTGTGACTCCAATAAAGAGAAGTGGGAACACATTCCGCCTTGCAAGTCCAACTTGCATTTTCCAATTCGATCTTTAACACCCAGGCCCACCACCCCTAAGGTGATGTTGACCCGATGTTAATTGAACCAACCGTCAACATGAATAGTACTCGCTATGCGCAATCCAATATCGCTCCAATAATATGAGGATCCGATATTGGGGTCACTACGCATACGACCTTACTCTTCGAGAAGTAAAGAGCCCGATCCCGATGCGCTTGCATACAGGAGCTGTCACTTCGGACATGCGTCTCCCACATGCAATCCCCGGTGACGGAAACCCTTCGCCTTGACGGGAGACCATGGATGTCACTTATGTGGTCCTCCACCTCATATTCAAATTTTAATTAGTTATCATGAATCATATTCATATAATTAATTCTTCTTAGGGAAATATACATCTATTCATAATAGTGTATTTTTAATTGGATGTAATTAACTTAATCACATTAAATTAATTTTCAATCCAATTCAATCAACAAACTTGATTTTACTTGAATATATGGTATTATCTCAAAGTACGTATTGATTTGAATTTTAATAATTAGAAAAATACATCTTGATTTCTCCAGCATTATCGAGTCCCTACCCGCTGTCATGGTCAGTTCCGACGAAAGTGGGACGGACCGCAATCGGTGCGACCCGCTACCCCAATGCTTCCCGACTAGACACCATATCCACCTCAAGAAAGGATAATACCAAATAGATCAATTTGTACTTGAGATGATCATCGCTTCTTTAACCGAAATTATACCATATAATAATAATCAAAACATTTTTGATTATAAGGAAATTTGCTATACAAATTCCCAATCCTATTCAAGCAAAGAGTTTGATGATTGTATTTCCAATTATGATTTAGATCAAATCTAATCAATTTATTGGTTGAGGCCATGTTAATTAAGGAAATAATCATCATTAAATATTTCTAAAATATTTTCTATAATTATTTCATGAAATTAACAATTAATTTCACTAATTGACAATCACATAGTTCTTGATTAGGAATATAATTTCAACAATGACCCCTACTTACTAAAATTAACATATCTCAATCAATTTAAATCTAAATTAGACAAAATCAAATTTCAAGAATTGCTAATTTGATTTAGGATAGAGCCTAAGTGATATTTCACGCATTTCGAGGCGGATCAAAACAGTAATTAACTCCTTAATAATGTTAAGATTCACAGTTCCCGCAACAGTGAATACATGTTCATTAAAATAACCATATCTCGAGCAAACGGAATCCAAATTACGTAAACTCAGATCCTATGGTTTCCTTATTTAATGGGGAACAAAATCCAAGTGATTAATTCGTGTTTAAACATTTTAAACATGACCGAATTTATTCACTAAATAAATGTGCGAAAATGAAATGCGACAAAAAACTTTCGCGAACTTAACGAACCCAAGTCGTCCTGGGTTTACAGATCGTATCCAAAACCTTCAACCTAAGGCTCTGATACCACTTGAAGGATATGGTTTTATCCTCAAGCGCATCACGGAAGCGTGAGCGTCGTATCGAATACGACGTAGAATGACTAGTCGCACTAGTTGTTCTATGCAGTGGAATTTAATAAAATTTTCATGCGATGAAACCACATGATCAAAGAATGATTCTCGGATCGTTTCATGTAGAACCACATCAAGTATAAAGGAATACCTCTTGAAGCGTGATTGATCGAGTCTCTACGAAAAGAGACCTCCTGTCTCAAGTCCGATCGTTGGAGAAGACGCTTGGGAGCGCGAGGATGAGTCGCGTGATCCTCGCAATCCAACAAGTTGATTAAGTACGATGAACTCCTAATCTCGTCGTACGAGATTGAACACCTTCTTCAGGAGCGTAACACTCCAAAGAAGATGGAGAACCGAAGAACGTCGAAGCGGCGACACGGTGGCGAAGCTACGACAACTTCTCTCCTCTAGGGTTTGGGGGACATCCACCAAGAAGGAGAGAAGAGAGTTGACGTGTAGAATGTTTGAGAGAGAAGAGAATTGTATCTCAATTGCATTACCCTTGGGCTTCAAAAAAAATGCATTACCCTAGAGAGCATGGTATGCCTCTCTATTTATAGTGTTTTGGGATCTATGGATCACAATCTACGGGACACATAAAATCAATGGATGAGAATGATTTATGTTCAATCCAATGGTCAAGATTGTTGTTGGTAAAAATCAACAACTAATAATCTAATTTAGATCAAATATATTTGATAAATCAAATACAATTCAATCCTAAATTAAATCAAGTAATTAAGGAGATAATCATCATGGAGATTACATCTCCTCATGAAACATGGTGAACGACCACCAATTCCGTATAGGATTTGGTAGCCGTCCACATGTTATCATATGGAGGCAATCTCATGAAATCTCATGAGATTGCATATCTCCATGAAAATCTCCATTAATTTCCAACAACTTTGTTGTGATTTATTCTTAAAAAATAATTCATAATTAATTTTGAGAATATTGCAATCTTACCATTGGAATTTTGTGAATCACATTCACAACCCAAAACAAAAATATAATTTACATTTTCAATTAATTACACAATATGTATCCAATACACATCAATAATTAATTAACAAATATAAATTATAATTAGCTCTTCTCTAATATATTATAAATCACATTTATAGTATATTATGAATAATTGGATATTGCTATCCACATTATTGTTATCCACAATAATTAAATCACATTTATTATGTTGGATAATTTCCACATACATCAAGATAATTAAATCACATATAATTATCATTCTCTTAATGCTCAGATATAATTCAACTATGGAACTATTCTTGAACCCCTTCAAGAATAATGCGATTTCTCCGCAGATACTTGGAGATAAGGACATGGCGATTGTATTGTTCCATGTATAGCGACTTGGATATTGAGATCATATCTCAAATCCAGATCTCGTCGACCTCCTACAGATGCTTGATTAAATCAAGACCGTAGATCTAATCTTCTCATTGCATCTGAATCTTATTCAGATCAATGTCCAATACATGGACTAAGATTAGGTCACTTCTCTACTGAGAGGAGTCACTAAAATCCACACCTGTTTCATCACTCCCTCAGAATGGAAGCGTCATGGTTATACAATCGTTTATGATCACATCACCCTCATGTATTCCCAACACCTGTACATCCTGCATACTGGAAGACCTATGGTCATTCTGAAGATATAGATCACTTTTACACTGTCATCTTCAGGGTTTGATCACTAAGTTTCTCAATCTTGGTCATTGGGAATTGGTACAGATCATATGCTTTCCCAAAGCATATATCTTACCTCCAAATTCATGTCATGCTTCCAAAGCATGACGATCATGCATGGAATTTGATCAGTCCCAATACCTCATGAGTGAGCTCATGTCTTCTGGTTCACATGTGAACCTGTATGATCCCTTTGAGAGATCGTATTACTCATATGTCCTTACATGCACACCAGCTCGTTGGTGTATAGACCTTGGTTAGGTCATCAACCTATTGGTCTGCCAAATGTACACACTCAGACATATAGCAACACATATGTCTCTGGTCAGAGGATGCATGCCTGTACTGTGACAGTATTCAACATAGGTCTTTGGTTATCTCGATCTCGTTAAGTCAACTCATTGACTCAACTAATCTGACACCTTTGAATCACTATTCCCATGCAGAGGACCTGCATCAAGAGGTCGGTCAGATATCGGCCAAATGAGAAAGGATTGCCATCTCCTACTCAGGATGGAGATCATCACTTAACAATCATTTGATGATGTTTGATGAGTCCTCTATCTAACTCCTTAGATATTTATCCAAGCATCGACCTCTATGATTTAATCAATGAATCAACAATTGTATAATTGTCATGCTGACCATGGTACATAACCCTTATTGTACAAAGGGACCTTATAGTGCATTCATTCAATCAATCTCAGAAAATGTAGTAAAAAATAATTAATAATTTTTATTGATAATCATTTATTACAATAACATTTATTGTAGGAATTGTTCGCCTCGGGCTCACATTGCTAACACACCTCCCATGACATTAACATCATTCCTAAGATCATTGATTTCCTTCATCTTTTTAGTCGTTCTCTTTAATATTCCACCAAAATATTACTTCATTTCTTTTTTAATCTCTTCATCAACCTTGGGACACGAAGAGACTTGTCCATGAATATGAGACAAATGCTGCTTGAGTCTAAATTCTCCTATGATGGTTTTGCTATAAAGTTTACTAGTAGTTGTATTCTGATCATCCTTTGTAAGCATATAACCAAATTTCCATCCTGGATCTGTAGACTGTAGATCCTTGTGGAATAAAATGCATGGCATACCGCATATGTTCTCGTTATACTACTTGTCACATGATCAGAAGATGGAATGTCCATCTCTTACTCAAGGACCACACCTATTCACCAATGTTATATATTACATTATCAACATGAATAGCATTATAAGAATGAAGACATCACGGAATGACAAATCTCAATGCATTTGAAGAAATCACAAATAACATTCATTCATATCCAAAGCTCAGGTGTAAAAAACTTAGTAACACGAAATATATGTATCTGATTTGGGCATGGAATCAAATACATAGAAAATTATGAAGTTGCAAAAAATCCGATCAATTATGGTTGCAAAAAAAATATAAACTGAGGCCAGCTATAAATATTCCCCATTCTCATAGTCTGATTTGCACATCAGAATAGATAAATAACTTCATAATCTATATTCATAAGAAAAACACTGCTAAAATTGGGGGAAAATGGGCCATGAACGAATAGATTTTCAAGTACAAAAAATAGCCCACAAGAAGCTGGCTGTTTCCAAATGGATGGTAACAAAAAAAACCCCTAAACCGATATGTTTGATTGATTGCATGAACAATTAAAAGGAAACAACACAAAGAAAGTGATAAATAAAAAAGAAACAAGAAGAAGAAGCCGTATAACACGGATATTATTGTGTGGCTATTATTTAAAAAAAGATGGATATTATTGTACTATTATTGTGTGGCTTAAATAATTGGATTTTGTAATCAACAAAACATAAGTTCATCTTGATGCTTTTTTTATAGAGAAAACTGGTGGAGATGATGTGCAGTGTGTTTGTTACTTCTTGGACTGGAGTGGTCAAATATCACGGTCCTCGCCCTAGCATACGCCCAAAGCAGGTATATTAATAATAAGTATATATTGTGAGATTTTCATTTCCCCCTGAAACAGCTGTTTTATTTTGGTTTTACTTTGTCAGGTATTTGTTGCAAACCACACATCGATGATCGACTTTATCATTTTAGAGCAAATGACCGCATTTGCCGTCATTATGCAAAAGCATCCTGGATGGGTTGGTGAGAATCAAATTCATTTAGACCTATAACATAAGCATTTTATATGTGCTTCATTGTACCCATTGATCTATTGTTTTGTCAACTTCCTCGTTTTCTTTCCCTATTTTATTGGTCTTATGTGCTTAGTGTTTTTGGGATATTTTTTAAGTCTGCTAGCTTTTTGGTTAATGAATATTTTGTTTATGCGCAGGGTTTATTCAGAAGACCATCTTGGAAGGTGTAGGGTGTATATGGTTTAATCGCACGGAAGCCAAGGATCGTGAAATTGTTGCAAGAAAGTAAGAATACAGGACTTCTATTTTTTCTGCATCTAAACAACAATAAACTATTATCAATCTTGCAGACTACGGGCACATATTCAAGAACCAGACAACAATCCTCTTCTGATATTTCCAGAAGGAACCTGTGTTAACAACCACTATACTGTTATGTTTAAAAAGGTATTAAATTTTATTTTTTTCTGTGAGACATATTTGAGGGGGTCTAATGAGCATCTTCTTTGACTTTTGAATTAACCTCTAGATGATTTTAATCTTTATTTTTTCAATAACTATATCTTTGCCGAAGCTAGTAATGATTAAAAAGGATTTTCTAATGAGCGTAGACGTTCATTATCTTTATCCTGATAATGCTCTAGGTACAAGTTGACAACTTGTTTCCATGTATCTTGATCTAATCTGACGCAACTGATAACGAAAGATGGAAAATGCAAATACTTCGTAATTATGGAAAATGCAAATACTTCGTACTTTCTTTTGATGGCCATTGACATTCCGGTGATATTTACTGCCGGCTAATAAGTAATAACTATAGACAAGGCTTTAGTGGGTTTCATAGTGGATATATCTGGGATATATCATAGATACCAGTTGAAATCCGGAAAATGGCTCAAAAATGCGATTTTTTGATAATGAAAATCATTTTGGTTCTTATGACAATAAGAAACATATCAAATATCGAACAAATACCCAAGCGATATTGGAAATCAAACAAAAATGAGTATAATAACATATTATTCAATACTTTTTTTTTGGGGAAATCACAGGTGTACATCTAGAAGATACTCTAATATATCCGTAGGCAATATATTATACAATATATCTTCATGATAACCACAGATTTAAAAGAAAAGAAGATGCTCTAATACATACTAGAAACTGAAATTCCTAGTTGAATTATAGACCATATATGTCAATGGGAGTCCATCTTGGATCCATATAAATAGATTACTAATACTTACTATTTATATATTTGATCAATTCATGTAATTTTTGTATCAGGATGTGTTAAGCTATACAAAATTCTATACAAGTTATCCTATAAAGCTTAAAAAAACAACCTTTCATGCTTCTTCTCTCATAGAATCAATCAAAGAAATCAAGCAAGCATGTTTGTCATCGATGATAGATCACCGATATTGACATGATATCGCTCGAAATAATTGAAAGTTTGCACTAAATACTTCAATTTTGATGGTAACGTTGACATGTCACACAATATCAATCAATATCAGTGAAAAGGATATCAGTGTGATATAAATATTCTATACTTTTCGATATTCTTATATCATTGATATATTGATGATATCGATGTATTTCAATCCTTGTTCATTCTTAAAAGGCAAGATATTGATATGATGTTGTGACAATACATCAAGAATTTTAGAATAGGTCACAATATTCATTGGAAGATGAATAATTGATTAATGAAAGTCGATGCATCAATCCTCTCATACACATCAATATTTGGTTCCAGCCACATCATGCAAAAGGCGTATGCATAGGTGGCAGAGACATGCATGGAAGAGGTCTCGAACAGGACATTGGAAGAGGTCTCGAACATGACATTGTGTTGTTCTTGAGAATATACCAACCGTAGACAAAAGTTACGTGCGATTGACCAATCACAAAAAAATCTGGATAAGTGAACAAGCACACAATGACAGTTTTAACATAGAATTTCAGTTGGGCGAAATTCATGACTTGAGTCTTCTTGTTTTGGGATACCTAAACTAGTTTGACTTGTTACTGCGCTAAAAACTTGCTGTCCGCAGCTCATGCCTCCATCCCACACCTCCATGTGTCGCCTACGCCCAACACTGTGGCTGGGCTACCGCCTCCACGCAAGCCCTCCGTTGGCCCTACGTGCGCATCCACATGTGCCCTAGCCCCCGTGGCCGATTTCTCTTCTCGGCGTCAAACTAAAGTTTGAAACATTCTGATTTTGATCAGAAAGGGTGACTTCAAATATATAAATCACCTTTTCCAGCCCTAACACGGATCGATGGTTGAGGAGGATGGTTGCGTGAGTCGACACGTACAACCAATCCTCTATATGATTGTGTAGACTCGCTCGGATCAATCTAATTCCCTAGTCAAGTTCCATTTCGATCTTCTTTTTCATCATGTCAGAAAACAAGGGTGATGCCTTTTCTTCGTCATGTGCCTTGAAGGGCCCGGCTCTCATCGTGAAGATGGATGGGATCTACAACTACGAGTTGTGGTCCATGCAATTTATGTCCAGGGGCGGAACCAGGAGTTTCATCAAGGAGGGGCCGATTATACAACTATTATGAATGCTCAAAAATCGAAAAATCTATGTATTTTCCAGCGGTATTTTTAAATATAATTAATATTTTAAAACGAACCTCTTTCAATCTTGATAAATGTAGAATTTAAATGTATTATTAATGTTAGAATTTCAAATAGATTGGTATTTTCAGTGGATATTTTAAAAATTGGATAAATATAACAATTTAAGCCTCTCTAAATCCATCCTAAAAAGGTTAAATTATCAAGTGAAATTTGAAACAAAAAAGTCATGGTTAAAAGGAAATAATAAAATTTATTTTATTTACAAGGAGTAATAAAAACAATGGGAGAGGTAAATAAACTCGAATACAATTTTATATCAAATTATTTTCATACTTTGGAAGTGATTGGATAAACCATATAAAAGAAAGTAAAATTGATGGAGATAAGATTCGAACTCTGGTCTCCAAAATAATAGCCATGCGACTCTACCACTTGACCGTTTAATGATTATGCAATCTTTCTCTAATAACATTAATTATAATACAATTGAGGAGGGGCCGTATTAAAAACTCAATACATTATACAAGTGATGAATAATAATAGCCATGCCACTCTACCACTTGACCATTTAATGATTCTGCAATCTTTCTCTAACAACATTAATTATAATACAATTGAGGAGGGACCGTATTAAAAACTTAATACATTGTACAAGTGACGTATAATAATCATGGGGGTCCATGCCCCCCATAATATATACTCGTTCCGCTCCTGTTTATGACCCTTATGCAGCGCAGTAACAAAGAGCACATTTTGGCAAAGCTCAAGCTGACAGATAAGACTGGAGACAATGCTTTGTGGAAGCAAGATGACACACACACTCGTGTTTGGCTCTCTGGGACCCTCTCGGCAGAGATCGTCAACGACATTGTGAATCAACCTACCTCTAAGGTGATGTGGGATATTCTGGTAGCCATGTATGCCCAAGCAACGAGGTCAAGATTCTTCAGCTACAGTTTCATATCTACACGGCATATATTTTAGTCTTTGCTTCATGTCATGTTTGAGAAGCTTCACAGTTTCATGGCTGTTACCATTTCCATGGAGCAACACGACATACATGAACTCTACGATGGTTGGAGTTTTCTTCACAATCCTCGATCCAGAGTATGCGGTGGCTTGCGCAAAGCTTCTTGATGCGACCATACCTCCAATAGAGGAGGCCTACAATCACCTCAACATGTTTCTTATCCCACTGACTATCACTACACAAACCTCCTCAGCGATGCCTGTATCTTAAGGCAGGAGAGGTTTTTCACACTGTAGAGTGCGTGGTCCCCATGGCAGAGGAGGTGGACGTCAGCATGGCCCTTGCTCCTACTGTCATCGTATAGGATACTTTGAGGACACAATTTATCAGAAGCATGGATACCCCGCATCTGTTCAAGTGACCGAGCAGATTGAGCCTCCATACGGTTTAGCTCCTCAGACGGATTCCCGCCTTGACGACATTCTCTCCGTCTGAGGGAGATAATGACTCCTGCTGCCGATATCACTATAGATTACCCATATGTTACAACTGCTGCTAGAGCCTCTTTGAGCTCCTCAGGCATATCGTATGCTTTTACTAATTGCAGCGGCACATTTATAACAGAGTGGATCATGAGCTCCTCAGGCATATCGTATGCTTTTACTAATTGCAGCGGCACATTTATAACAGAGTGGATCATGGACTCTGGTGTTTCTCACCATATGTATGGAGACATATCACAATTCAGGTATTACAGATCCATACCCCATGGTAGATGGGTCGTCATTGCGAACGCGATTTACTTACCCATCACGTGACATGGGAAAGTGCATTTGACATTATCAATGCGCTTGCAGATTGTTTTATTTGCTCATGACTTTTAGATGAATGTGCTTTGTATAAGTCAGATTATTAAAGATCTGCATTATCGTACCATTTTGACCTCTCTTCTCTTGCGTTTCAGGACATGCTCTTGAGCATGGTGATTGGGTGTGACCGTGAGCAGGGGGTCTCTACAGAATGGTCCAATCTCATATTGATGGTGCCTCTACAGTTCCCACTGGATTAGTTTCTCCTTATTTGTGGCATCTTCGTTTTGATCATCTTCTTCTGCAGAAACTGTCATGTCCTCGTACATATTTTCAGACGCTCTTTCTTCCAGTGCAAGGCTTGCCAGCTTGGGAAGCATCATCAATCTTCTTTCCATGGTCGTCATAGTCGCAACAGTAGTCATTTATTTGAAATTATTCATCTAGATATCTGGGATCCCACTTGTATTCTTGATCTACAGGGACACCGATTTTATCTTATTACCGTGGATGATTATTCTAGACTTTCTTAGGTTTTTCTATTGAAAAACAAGTCTGAAGCTGGGTCTGCTATTAAATCTTTATTTTTTTTGACGCTCAAAAAAGGGGGAAACACTCAATGGTGTTCGCCCCAATCCATTAAAAAGTAGAGAGAAGAGAACTTACAAAGCGGAATAGGAAAACAAAACAGAATGGTGGATGATATCGAGAGATATACCATCCACGCACCCAAAGACCGTTACAAGGCAGACCAATCAAGACAAAAACGAGACGCCGCGATACAAATATTTTCCTTATAGAACCTCTGCCGAGCAAATAAAGTCTCGTTTCTTCCCAGCCAGATACTCCAAAGGCGCGCAGTGGGAACCAGCCTGTCCTCCCTCGATCGACTCCCGGCGTTAGATAAGCTCTCACAGAAAGCAGCAATACTGGATAGATTCAGCCACCACACATCGTCCCAAATGGCGCGCACATGGTCGCATTGAAGGAAAAGATGATCGGCTGTTTCCACCTCCGACCCACATAGCCCGCATAAATGCGAAACATTGGGGAACATCAAAGCACAACGATCGCGAGTAAGTAGCCTTCCACGCCGAAGAATCCAAAGAAAAATACCAACCCGTTCCGGAATCTTGAGACTCCAAATGAGCTTGCAATGATTGAGCAGAGATGCATCCATCCCCGCGGCGCTGGGGAAAATAGAGAAGTACGCCTTCCGCGAATTGAAAGAACCCTCCTTCCATGCGAAATGATCACGACCCCCAGAAGGCGCAGGAGCATCAGAAAGGAGGGCCATCAATGAAGAGAAATCTAGCAGCCGTTGTTTAGAGAGATTGTCCACCAACAAAGGTCACCAGCAACCATCGGTCCAGCAAGAAGCCACAGTAGCGAATTTATCGCCCGCCAACGCATATAGTCTAGGAAACAAAGACTGGAAGACCCCCCTCCCGGACCAATCCTCCGTCCAGAAGCGGAAAGAAGTGCCATCGCCGAGAGTAGGCTTGAATAAAGAACGGTTACGGTTGAAAGCAGACAAAACATCGCGCCAAAAGAAGGGAGCATGTCCCTGGGTACGCCCGTCATAAACGGAACTAAAAGCACTCCCCGCTGCCTCGCGAAGGCACCGCAGCAAGAAATTATCATCCCGACCCAACACCTTAACCACCCACTTGTGAAGCATAGCCTCATGCACTACCTCCAACCGCCGAACGCCCAGGCCCCCATCGCGCTTGGGACGCGAAACATCCTCCCAACCCAGCAAGTGGATCCCCCTTCTCCCATCGCCCTTCTTACCCCAAAGGAAGCCCCGCATACATTTTTCTAAGCGCGATCGAACCCCCTTCGGCAAGCCTCGCACAGACAAGAAATAAATAGGGATCGCAGAGATCACAGATTTTAGGAGAACCAAGCGCCCCCCTGGATAGAAGCGCCGCGCGCCAGCCCGCCAACCGAGCCTCCACCTTCTCCACCACCCTCCGGCAGTCACGCAAACGAGCACGGCCAACCGATAGTGGCAAGCCAAGATACTCCAGAGGAAGGCCACCAATGGAAGAGCCCAGAATAGAAGAACACTCCTCGGCCTCCACCGACGTCAAAGCAAACGGAACAACCTTCGACTTGGACCCATTGATGCGGAGCCCCGACATCTCGCAGAATAGTTGTAGCGTAGTAGCCATCCCCATGGCAGAGGGCGGATCCCCCTCGATAAAACATAAGGTGTCATCAGCGAATTGCAGGAGAGGAATATGAAACTCACCCAAAGAACAATCGCGCGTCAGACCAGCTTCGGTCACACCATGAATCATATGCGGTAACACATCGACCGCCAAAACAAAAAGGAGCGAGGCAAGGGGGCACCCTTGGCGAACCCCCCTGCGAGGCTGGACCCACCCCCCGGCCGGCCGGCCGTTAATAGAGATGGAGAAAGAGACGGTGGAAACACACCGACGAACCCAGGATATCCAAATCAGCGGAAAGCCCCGTCGCTTCAAAACCGACAATAGGAAACGCCAATCCAAAGAGTCATAAGCCTTAGCAAAGTCAATTTTCCAGAGCATCCCCTTCTTAGAATTCCTGTGCCAACCATCAATAATCGCAGAAGCCAAAGCATAGCAATCAGAGATTTGCCTCCCCTGGACAAAAGCGGCCTGCGAGTGAGAGATGAGAGAGCCGAGGAGAGGCGCAAGCCTCCTAGCTAAGGCCTTCGCAATAATTAAGTAAATGTCATTAGAGATAGAAATAGGGCGGAAGTCCTCAATACGGTTGGCGCAATGGATCTTCGGGATAAGGACAATATTTGCCCGGTTAATCTTGTTGAATCCCCTGTTCCCCGCACAAAAATCGAGAGCAACGTCCAACACGTCATTAAGGATAACATCCCAAAAGTCCCGATAAAAAGAGATGGGGAACCCATCAGGACCGGGAGCGGCGTCAACGTTAAGGTCCCAGACCGCTCCCTTAAGCTCCTCCAACGAAAAAGGCCGAGATAACAACTCCGCATCGGAGGGTGCGATGACGGGAGCCCCACGACCCGTCCACCGCCACGAGCCCAGAGGCTGGCGGTCAAAAAAAACCTTGAAATAATTTACCAAAGCCGCACCCAAATCCTGCTCCCCCTGAAAAAGAACACCGCCGATCTCAATGGATGAAATAGTATTAGCACGCTTACGGGCACTAGCGACCCGATGAAAGAAGGCGGTATTGGCATCCCCATGTTTGATCCAATTCAGACGCGAACGCTGCCTCCATTCAATAGCCCTTTTCCTGTCTTCCTCCGAGACAATCTGCACAGCAGAAGAACGCTCGGCCAATTCCGCGGGAGATAACTCCCTCGCGTTCTCCAACCGATCCAGGCGAAGAATAATGCCATCAGCCTCATTACGAGAAGCTAATCTTGCCCGACGAGTATTAATTTTAAAAGACGCGAGAACACTGCGAAGGGACGAAAGCTTTTGATCAAAACGACGAGCTGCACTGCCAGCAAAATTGTTCTGGGACCAATGATTGCGCACAATGTCCCTAAAGTGAGGTTCCAGCAACCAACTTCGTTCGTAGCGAAAGATACCACGCGGGTGGGAGGAATCACCAGCATCCCAAACAATGGGATTATGATCAGAAAAAGACCGCGGCCGAGAGGAGACCGAGCACAGGGGGAAAGCTTCCATCATGCGGCTATTTGCCAAAAACCTATCGAGCCGAGACCGAGAAGAGTTATTTCGCCAAGTGTAGATAATATCGTTTGCCACCAGACCTTCAAGAGCCAACTCCTGTACGAAATCAAAAAATTCGCGCGAACCTGGATCCTGTCCCCCATGACCACGAGGACGGTCATTAGAGAGCAAAGTAACATTAAAATCGCCCCCCACAAGCCAAGGAATATCCCCCAAAGCCAGGGCATCATTACGCAGATCCTCCCATAAATCACGACGAGCCAAATGACATAAAGGCGCGTACACGCAAGTAAAAGCCATAGAAGCATTAGAGTCCGCTCGCACGAGCACCAAAGTAATAGAATGACGCCCAATACGAGAAGAAGTAAAGGAAAATCTGGACGAGCGCCATGCCAAAATAACACCACCTGAAGCGCCAATCGCGTCCAACGAGCAAAAGGCATCCACGCCCCCCGCCCCAAAAGATTTCCACATAGCATCATCGACCCCCGAAAGTTTAGTTTCCTGCAGGAACACGATGTCACAGTCCCAGTCAAGTATCCGAGAGCCCAAAGCACGGCGACGCGCAGGGTCGCCAAGCCCACGAACGTTCCAGGATAGCAGCTTCATTAAAAGACACCAAAAAGTCCCCAAAAACTCGAGCACAGACCAAACCACAATCATTCCCGAGAATTGTGGTGACCAGTGATGAAATAAAGAGCGTTTTCTCTGCTATTGTCAAGTTTTCACTCTGAAAATACCTTAGAGTTGTGCACGTTACATGTATCTGAGTTCTTTAGGTCTCTTGGTATTGTACACCATACCTCGTGTGCTTACACCTCTCAGCAGAATGATGTTGCCGAATGTAAACTTCGTCATTTACTTTATGTGATCAGAATACTTTTGATTTATGCTCGTGCTCCTCATTCTTTCTAAGGTGATGCGGTCCTCACTGCTTGTTACTTGGTGAACCACGCGTCTTTTCGCGATTGTTTTTTTTCGAGGACCTATTCTCCCGTACATCCCAAGCTTTTGGCCACAATTTTACTCCGGGTCGTGACAAACTCTCTCCTAGAGCTGTCGAATGTGTCTTCGTTGGTTATTCTCGTACCCAAAAAGAGTATAGATGTCTTGATCATGTTGGACGAAAATATTATGTTAGTACTGATGTCACATTTTTTGAGTCTATTATGTAATTTTCTCCTACACGTGACATGTTGTCTAACACTAACTACGGCAAGGATATCTTTGTTCCTCCACCTTCTTTATCTTCACTACTGTCTCCACATGTTGAGTCTCGGTCTCCTCCATCTCCACCTCTTCCATCGCCTCCACCTCCGTCTACCCTGACACAGTTCCTACCTTGGTTTTACATTCGCAGGTCTTCTACTCGCCCCTCTGTTCCTGCACCTTCTCCATCATACAACACGCTCCAGGTATGTGATGAACACACTGTTCTATTGATGGCACTGGTTTTATGCTTGATCCACAAGGTACTACACATGAGGTGCTGGTACCAGAGAACAGTGAGGCCGATGAGCTCTATGTACCTATTGCCTTGAGGAAGCCGTGTCGCAATTGTGCCACATATCCTCTAGTTGCACATATTTCCTTAGACCATCTCTCAAACGAGTACATGAGGTTTGTTATTGGTCTCTCAGCTGTTACTGGTCCACAAACATATCATGAGGCCATACAAGATAGCAGTTGGCGACTTGCCATGGAGGAGGGGATGGCCGCTTTGCAGTCTCGCGGTACCTGTAATGTTGTTTCTGCTCCTCCAGGTACATCTTTTGTGGGGTGCAAATAGATCTTTACGGTGAAGCAACGAGCTGATGGCAGCGTGGATCACTACAAGGCAAGTCTCGTAGCACGTGGATTCCCCCAGACTTATGTGGTGGACTATCATGATAAATTCTCCCCAGTGGCTAGACACTCGACATTACGCATTCTCCTATTAGTTGTTGTTTCACGGGATTGGCCTCTTTACCAGCTTGATGTGAAGAATGCGTTAAAATATGGAGATCTGCAGGAGGAGGTTTATATGCAGCAACTACCAGGGTTTATTGCTGAGGGGGAGTCTTAGAAGGTGTGTTGGCTCCACAAGGCAATTTACGGCCTGAAGCAGAGCTCGAGAGCTTGGTACCAAAAGCTTTCAAAGTTGATAAAGCATCAAGGGTTTGCTCTGTCTAATGCGGAACACTCACTTTTTGTTCAGAGGACACAAAGAGGTACTGTTGCTATTCTTGTCTATGTTGACGATATTATTGTCACGGATGATGGTGAGCATGGTATTTAGGCGACCAATGAGTTCCTAGGTCAGCAGTTTGTGACCAAAGACCTTGATAATCTTCGATACTTCCTTGGTTTAGAGTTCGCTAGGAACCAACGTTGTCTTGCGATGGCCCAGAGGAAGTTTGTTATTGATCTTCTACTAGAGACAAGTATGACAGGGTGCAAGCCTGCTACTACTCCTATGGATCCAAGTATGAGATTATATGATGATGACACTGGGGAGATATATAAAATGAGATACTGGAGCTGGTTACTTGGTTAGGATGCTTCTATATCCTACCATCACCAGGCCAAATATATCCTTTGCTGTGAGCAAGGTGAGCCAATTCATGGAGCATCCCAGGAAGGTTCATATGGATGTTGTCTATTTAATTTTGAGATATCTAAAATCTTCGCCAGGTATTGGTCTTATATTAAGCAGAGGCACTTCTCTTGATGTCACAGCGTGTGCTGACACATATTATGCATGATGGTCGAGGGACAGGAAGTCTACTTCTGGCTTTGCTATTTTTGTGGGCAGCTCACTTGTGTCATGGAAAAGTAAGAAGCAGACAGTGGTTTCTAGATCTAGTATAGAGTCTGAGTACAAGGCCATGTCTCAGGGAACCCACAGAGATGATGTGGGTTAGGTCGGGTTTGACTGATCTTGCAGTTGATGTACCTCTTCCTATGCAGCTTCTATGTGATAATCATGCAGCATTTTTATTGCAAATAATCCTGCATTCCATGAACGTATAAAGCATATATAAATAGATTGCCACTATACCAGAGACATGATCCAGAAGGGGGTAGAATCCATATATGGAACGCGGAAGGTCGTCCCGAAATTTGGGGCGTGGGGCGATCAAGGAAAGGCCCTCGAGTGTACGACGGTGGCTGCTGATCCTCGGGTGGGAATCTCGGTGCGGGGTTCTTTCGCTTGTGGAGATGGTCTCGCCCGCAGTCCCCGAGGGGCTGTGGTTTCTCGATCTCATGTGACGAGACATATGCCAAGGAGAATATGCTCCAAGTATGATGGGTTAGGTCATTTCGCGCACTGGTGTAGTGCAAGGGAGAAGGTCTGCTATCGTTGTCGAACGGAAGGGCATGAGCGAAAAGAGTGTCCCCGTGCTTCCAAGGGGATGGAGGTTGACAGTGGAAATGGTCGTGGATCTCTGGATGATAAGAAGGATGAGGCGGACCCCATATTTGGGGTACTCATTGTGGAGAGTCCTCATGAGGATCTCAAGAAGGTGGCGGAGGTGCTGGCGTTCGACCGATCGGTCGGATGTCTGGCGGACGAGATTTTGTTGTCAGACACAGAACTGTGCGTTCGTGGGGCGGAAGTCGTGGAGGCAGGGACTTTCCTCTCCAACGGCTGTAGTATGTTTTAGGAATCGGTAAAATGGCGGAGACCTCAGTTGCGGGATGGCCCGGATCGGGTGGGGTCGCGAACTTTGCTGGAGATTGTTGGCCTGCCTATCAGATGCTGGCGGTTGGCCACAATTAGAGAAGCTCTTCGGGACGTGGGAGAGGTGGATCGTCTAATACGCTCTGCTGTTTGTCCTGGTGAAGATTAGAGTGTGGTGGTCTCCTTGGTGGGGGTGCGGATGTCGATCCCTTCGGTGGTCTGTTTCTCGGTGGGTAGGGCACCTTCTGCTTGCGTTTGAGGTGTGTGGAGGCCTCGTCGCTCCGTTTCTCAGTTGGTTGCTCAGTGCCTGGTGGTAGTCTGCCGGAGCTGCCTCGGGTGGAGGCGCATGCTCGGTTCAGGTCTTCTTCTTCGGTGACAGGAGTGCCTATCGGTGGGTGTCGGCCGGCGTCTCCAGTCGATAGATCGGTTTGCCATGGGAGTCGACGTGTCGTGCGAGATTCGCAGAGGGAGCCGAGCGGTCGTGCACTTTCGATGGGGAGTGTTATGCCTGGATTGAAGTTTGGGGGCCCGTGGGTCCCACCGCTGCCATCTATTACGAGGGTGGGTTCTCAGCTTCACGGGTTAGATTGTGTCGTATTGGGCTCCATTGGGCCGAACCCGGTGGGCGGCTTGGGAGGAGTGTTCGGATTCTCGCCTTCTCAATAGGCGGTATCTGGTGTTGCGCCTGTGCTGGACTTTTCGACCCAGGGCCTTCGTGGGGGCTTCGTTGCTGTGGATCTACCGCTTTCGTCGCCTGGGATGGGGGTCGAAGCTTCGAGGGTTGAGGTGCAGGCTTCTGGGGTCCCTTCTTTGTCCACTTTGGGGGGCGGCGATGATGCGTTGCTTGTTTTGAGGGTAGTGAGAAGTGAGGAGGGTCGCTGGGGGGGACTAGAGGGGGTGGCCGGGCAATCTGTTGCAAAGGTGGTGAAGGAGACGGGCATTGGTGAAGGTTCTGGCGATGACGCGGGGATCTATGAGTTGCGGGGGTTTCATTCCTCCAGGGAGCTGGTGGAGCACAACATTGTCCCATGGGCTGCATCCTTGGCCCGTGGTAGGAAGATGTCGATGAGGATTCTGGCAACAGAGAGATCTAGGAGGGGGCGGAGGTTGGTGTTGGGAGAGGGGGAAAGACATTTTAGGCCGGATCCTCTGCTCTCATTTTCTCGCAAAAGAAGGAAGCCGGAAGCAAGATTGTGGTTGGAGTGGGAGTTAGAAGATTCTGAAAAGGGTGCGATGGAGATCAAGAGTACATCAAAGTCTGGGGGTGCTCAATAGTGCCTGGAAGATCATGGAGTCAATGTGCCTGAAGACGCGGTGGACATTCACGTGTGGGTTGCGGAATGTCTCGGGGTGTTCATCCCCACCTCAAACCTTACAGGTGGTCCCAAATGAAGATCGTCTCATGGAATGTGCGTGGGTTGGGGGAGGGTGAGAAAAGAAGGGCGGTTGGAGGTTTGGTGAACGTTTGGCAGGCGGACGCCGTGTTTTTGCAGGAATCAAAAAATAATTCTTGGAGTGATGTGCTTTGGAGCTCGTTAGGATGTTCAAGGTTGTCCGAATGTAGGTCCGTTGCCGCAAGGGGGAACTCTGGGGGTATGGTCCTGGCTTGGGACAGAGCGCTTTTCGACTTTGTGGCGCACAACCAGGCGACTCGTTCTATTTCAGTGGTGTTGGACAACAAACAGGGTATGGGCAAATGTCTTTTACGTCGGTTTACGGTAAGGGGGGGGTACGTATTTCTGAGAGGAGTTGGAGGAGATAAGGGGTCCCTACCCGACCATCCCCTGGATGGTAGGCGGTGACTTCAATGTGACTTTGTTTGCGGCCAGTAGGGGCGGAAGGGATGCTGGTTCGAACATCTTCCGAGAGTTTGTGGGGGAGATGGAATTGGTGATCATGGACGCGAGTAATCAAAATACACATGGCGCAACAACTCTTCCAGATCTCGTATTGATCGGTTTTTGGTCTCAGCTGAATGGTTGGAAAGGTTTCCTTTATCCGCGGTTCGTCCCCATCCGATGTCTGGATCGGATCACACTCCCATTGTTTGGGTGTCGGGGGACGAGCTTTTGGCGAAATCGAGATTCAGATTTGAGAGATCCTGGCTGCTCGACGACAACTTTAGAGAGATGATGTGCGATTTTTGGGGTTCCTTGAGAGTGGAGGGTTCTGCAATGCAAAGGTTGGCACAGAAGTTACATCTTCTGAGGTGTAGGATGACGAATCATAAGAAGCAGGTGACCCGAAGCAGAACTACAAATAGAGAGAGGGCGGTCGCAGAGATTCCCAGATGGGATGATATAGAAAATGCACGACCGTTGAGTGTTGGAGAACTGATGGCTAGAGGAGCACAACAGCGAGCGGTTGCAGAGGAGGATAGACACAATGAGGTCGAGTGGCGACAAAGGTCTAGGCATAAATGGATAAAGGAAGGTGATGCGAATACCAATTTTTTTCATGCAGCTGCCAATGATAGGAGAAGGGCGAACAAGATTTTTGAGCTAAGGGTAGAGGACACCAGTACTGGGGATAAGGAGATTGGGGTGCCGCTTGTTGAGCATTTCCGCAGGGTCAGCAGGAGGCAACCTGGCTCTGGAGGGCTTTGGTCGGGGAGAGGTCTCAAGAGACTGGAGGAGGGTGGACGTGAGCGGCTTATCTCAGCTTTTTCAAGGGAGAAGGTTTCCTCCTCCCTTGAAAACACATTGATGTGTTCACCCTCAACGTTGATGGCTGTCCCGGTACAGATAGGTTCCCGATGGTGGCTGTCCCGGTACAGATAGGTTCGGAGGTGTTCGCCCTCAACGTTGATGGCTGTCCCGGTACAGATAGGTTCCCGATGGTTTTTTTTCCGCGAGTTTTGGTCTTTGTTGGAGCAGAACTTCATGGATATGCTGATGGAGTTCAGGAAGGGAAACGAGGTGTTGGAGCGGCTAAACAAAGCGATGTTGTTCTTGCTCCCTAAGAAGGAGGGGGCAATGCGTGTGGATGAGTTCATGCCAATTACCTTATCGAACGTTATGTATCTTATTATCACAAAGGTTCTCGCCAACCGGCTGTGTAGAGTAATGGGTGATCTTATATCAGAGTCACAGACGACTTTCATTCTGGGCAGACAGTTGTTGGAGGGAGTAGTGGTAGCGACAGAGATAGTTGCTGACTGGAAGAGGAGGGACGCCTCAAGCTTCTTATGGAAGGTCGATTTTTCCAAGGCCTATGATTATCTTAGTTGGAGATTCTCATGGGTATCTCTGGTGAAGAGGGGCTTCCCGGAGGTAGGGCTATCGGGGAAGCTCGAGCTCGATGAGCTCAACTCGGGTTTGGCTCGTTAAGGACTCGCGAGCCGGACTCGAAACCTTAACGAGTCTGAGCTCGAGTTGGGTTCTATGGCTCGTTAGCTTATTGAGTCGAGTCCGAGTTGGGCATTGTTCAACTCGGAAACTCGACTCGATAACTCGTTTTCCATCTTAATAAAAAATTAAAAACATATATACCGAAACTTCCACATTTAGTTTAATATAAAATAGAGGTTAACATTTTTCTTGCCTAAAAAGCTATAGAAAAGAGTATAAAAAAATTAAAATTACAAATAGCATTTGCATAATTTAATGTATAAAATGGAACAATGACTCATTAAAAGGTTCATGAGCCTGCTCATTTTGAGGATCGTGAGCCAGCTCAGAAACTCATGACTCGATAAGGGGCTCGTGAGTCAGCTCATTTTGAGGCTCGTGAGCCAGCTCAGAAACTCGTGGCTCGATAAGAGGTTCATGAGTCAACTCGAACTTGACGAGTTTAAGTTGGTGACGTGATCCGGGGCTCGACTTTTATCAAGCCCGAGTTCGAGTCTTAGTTTTCTTATCGAGTTCGAGTCTGAGTTGATGCCAACTCGGCTCATTGAACTCAATAGACACCCCTACCCAGAGGTATGGATTGATTGGATGAAGAGGTGCATCATGAATACTTCTTTGTCGGTGCTGGTGAATGGCAGACAGGAGGTGGGGTTCTTCCAACCTCAACGAGAGGTGAGGCAGGGATGCCCTTTGGCCCCTCTCCTATTTCTCGTGGCAGCGGACGGTTTGTCTACGATGGCGGAGCTGGCGGTAGAAGGTTTTTTTTAAGGGTTACACTAGAGGGGACTGCTCGGTACCAGTGCTACAATACGCGGATGACACGCTGCTTTTCATCGAGGGAGGGGTCGAAGAGTGCAGGGCGGTGAAGGCAGTTGTCGACATTTTTGGCCAAATTTCAGGTGAATGGTACAAAGTCGACCTTTGTTCCTTTTAATATGTATTCGGACGAGATGGCAATATCATGGCCTCAAATTTCAACGAAATTCGGTCGAATTTTTGTCGAATATTGATGTCTAGTCGAAATCGAAATTCGACCGAAATGACCGAAATATGGGGTCTTAGTACAAAAAATGACTGAAATGACCGAAATTCCTGTCGAAATTCCACTGAAATTCCATCGAAATTCTGTTTTGGTCGATACCGAAATGGTGACCGAAACCGACATTTAGGGCCTTGGGCAAGATGTGCAGAGATATTGGGAACGGTGCAGAAATCGCTACATATCAGCTACCTGGGTCTGCCTCTGTTGGTTGGGAGGTTGAAGCAGATGGACTGGCTGCCATTGATAGAGAAAATGGAGAAGAAGTTAGCGAGTTGGAAGGCGTCTTTTCTTTCGAAGGGAGGGAAGCTGGTACTGGTAAAGGTGGTGTTGGCAGCCATTCCGATTTTTTTCATCTCGACTCGGGTTGGACGGGCTCTGAGGAATGGAGAATTAAAGTTTGTGCAATCGTGTGGGCATTATGGCTCGCTAGAAACGATGTAATTTTTAGGGGCGGGAGGTTTTATGACGAGAATGTCTTGGGGCACGCCATTGCCCTTTTTCAGTTGTGGCGGATGTAATTTTTTCAATTTATTTGATTTATACAATTTTGGCTAGATCTCTAAAGGAGATCTGTCCCATCGTTTTCTCAAAAAATGATCCAGAAGGGTCTCATATCCACCTCTCATGTTTCTACTCGAGATCAGACTGCTGATATATTCACCAAAGCTCTTACTAGAGCCCCTTTCCAAACATGCTGTTCCAAGCTAAGCATGATAGACATATATACTCTAGGTTGAGGGGGGAGTTTTGAGATTATTTTATATCTTTGGTGTTATTTTCTATTTCTTTTTTCTTTATGTACCTCTCATGCTATTTATCCAAGGGCTTTACTTTCTTCTACATAAGAGAGCCTTGGGGTCTCATGAATATCATGTAATTCATTTTCCTCTAACACTCATAGAATGTGCAAATAAAAGGGCTGGTAAAGAAAAGGAGGGTTTTCAAGATCATTAGAACTAGATGGTGGAATCTTTAATTGGAGCAATCAAGATTCAGGGAGAAGGTTTTAGAAGGACTTATCTTTGGATTGTAACGGAAGTGCAAATGAGATACGGGAGGCTGTAGGGTCTCGTATTCGAAGGGTAGCTAAAGAGATGCTAGACTAGTCAAAGGGAGGAGTTGCAGGTCAAAAGGAGGCTTGGTAGTGGAGTGGAAGGGTACACAAGAAGCTCAAAATTAAAAGAGCGTACTTTAAAGCTATATTTAAGGATAGAACATAGGAAACTATCACACACTACAAAATAGCGAAGAAGGAAACAAAGAAAATTGTAAGCCAAGATAAGTCAAAAGCTCATGAAAGGATTTAAAAAGTTTTTTTGGGAGGATTTGAATAAAGATTATGCATGGAATCTCACAAAGAGAGATGATTTGCCTAGGTGGAGATCTTAATGAACATGTGGGAAAGGATATTTCAGGGTATTTAGTGTTCATGGAGGCCATAGCTTCAGGGATGGAAATGAAGAGGGAAACTTCATTATGGATTTTGTAACGACTTGTGATCTTTTGATAGCAAACAGTCTCTTGAAAAAGAGGGAGGAGCATTTAGTTAGTTAAAAGAGTATCCCCGCTAGAACACATGTATATTACTTTGCGTTGAGGAGAAGATATCGATTGTGTTGTAAAGACTGCAAAGTAATCACTTGAGAGAGTTTGACAACTCAACATCACTTGTTACTCATAGATGTGCAAACAAAAGGGCTGGTAAAAAAAATGAGGGTTTTCAAGATCATTAGAACTTAGATGGTGGAATCTTCAATTGAATCAATCAAGATTCAGAGAGAAGGTTTTAAAATACCAATCTTGGAATTGTAACGGAAATGCAAACGAGATGTGGTAGGCGGTCGCGTTTGATTCGAAGAGTAGCCAAAAAGATGCCAGGCTAGTCAAAGGGAGAAATTCAGGTCAAAGGGAGGCTTGGTAGTGGAGTGGAAGGGTGCAAGAGAAGCTCAAGATTAAAAGAGCATGCTTTAAAGCTATGTTTAAGGATAGAACATAGGAAAGTATTACATACTACAAAATTGTGAAGAAGGAAACAAAGAAGATTGTAAGCGAAGCTAAGTCAAAAGCTTATTAAGTTTTGTACAAAAATCTCGACTCTAAGGAGGACCAAAAGGATATATTCAGATTGGACAATGCGAGAGAAAGAAAGACTAGAAACCTTTCTCAAGTGAGATACATTAAGGATGATGAAGGACACATGCTTGTTACTCAGAAGGATATAGAGACTAGATGGAAGCAATGTTCCTGTAAGCTTTTCATTGGAAAAGAAAATAAAGAGATCACTATGGGAGATCTAGTTAGTAGTGAAAGTTACTTGAATTATGTAAGCTATAGACGTATCCAAAGGAAAGAAATAGAGTAGGCTTTGAAGGCTATGAAACTTGGGAAAGATGTAGGACCCTGATGACATTCCTATAGAAGTATTGAGAGTTTAGGTGAGCATGGTTTAACTTGGCTTACAAATTTATTCAATGTTATTTGACGAAGAAAGAAAATACCCGAAGAGTGGAGGGGAAGCATCATGATGCCTCTTTATAAAAGCAAAGGAGACATTAAAAAATGTTCGGATTATGAACGTATCAAGTTGATAAGTTATTCTATTAAATTTTGGGGATGCATGATCAAAAGAAGGTTGAGGCAAGTTTCTAAAGTAAAAGAAAATCAATTCGGATTCATTTCAGGTCGCTTAACTATTAAAAGTTAAAACCATTCGCTTATTGAGAACAATGGAGATTTATAGATCTAAAATTAAGAACCTCCGTATGGTTTTTATTAATTTGGAGAATGCTTATAATTCCGTCACACGAGAGATACTGTATAGAGTTTTGGAGAAGAGATAAGTAACTATCCTATACATTAACCTTATAAAGGATATGTATGATTGGGTTTTATCTTGCGTTAGGATCCATTCTGAGAAGACTTACTATTTTGACATCAATATTGGTCTGCATCATAGTTCAGCTTTGAGTCCGTTTCTTTTTACTATGATTATGGCCAAGTTGAGTAGTCACATTCTAGATGAGATATCTTGTTATATTTTATTTGCTGATGATATTGTGTGGATTGATGAGACTAGGGATGGAGTAAATGAGAAGCTTGATGTTTGAAGACACACATTAGAGACTAATGGATTTCGTATAAGTAGGGCTAAGACTGGATATATGGAGTGCACTTTTGATGGAAGTAATGATAAATGAATGAGGTGAATGAGGTGAAGATTGGTGACGATACCATTCAGAAGAAAGATTCTTTTAGATACTTGAGATCTATTTGCAACATGTCAGGGAAATTGATGGGGATGTTACTCATGGAATAAATGCAGGTTGGCTAAAGTGGGGAGAAGCTTCTATTGTTCCATGTCATAAGAAATTTCATTTAAAAATCAAAAGGAAGTTTTACAAAGCATCCATGAGACTTGCCATGCTCTATGGATCTGAATGTTGGCATGTGAACAATAGACATGTGCAGAGAATGACAATAACAGAAATGAAAATGCTAAGATGGATATGTGGACAAACATGTAAAGATCGGATTCGGAATGATGCAATCAGAAGGAAAGTCGGTGTAGCTCCGATCAAGTAAGATGAGAGAAAATCACTTAAGATGATTTGGCAATTTGCGTAGGCATTGGCTGATGCACCAGTTAGGAGATGCGAGTTTTGGGATGTTGAGCCAGCTAAAAGAGAGCGAGGAGGGCCCAAGAAGTGTTGGAATGAAACTATCCAAAGGGATCTTAGTTTTTTTTGGATCTAGGCCCAAGAATTATCCAAAATAGATATGAATGACGTCAAAGAATTAGCCATTCGTCCCTACTTAATGTGGGGAAAGGCTTTGTTGTTATATTGATCTATAGAGTTGGTTTGTGTTTTGGCTGAGTTGTTTGCATTTTGAGCAACTTGTTAGTATTGGATGGTGAGTTTTGGTTAAATTTGAGGCATGACTCTTGTCGAGGTTTTTACCCGACTATGTATCCCTGTTGAAATCCTTTATGGTTGCGTTCATCATGTTATTTTTATGATTGGCTGATATTGCTCTTAATGTTTTTGTTTGAGCATATTGAGCGATGGTAGATCCTAACTGACTTTGCAGTTATGTGCAACTTTAAGTGCCGAGGATGTTTGGAAGTTATCAAGGTCGGAGATGATGAAACATACAACACTGTTTCATGTAATAAAGGTACTGGTGCATGGGTTCAGTGGAGAAGTGTCTTTTCAAGGTGGAGTTGGAAAATGAGAGGAACTTGCAGCTATTATGAGCGTAGAACGATGTGTGAGAGGGTTGAGTGCCTGATGGGTATGTACAAATGGTTTTGGTCATAACTGCCTGGTATGCATTCACATTTTCAAGTGATGGGTGTTTTTCTTTACATGTTGGATTCGACGCATCAAATTGGATCCATGAGCACCCCTTCTTATCCCTATTTATATCGTATTAAGTTTACCAACTTAACTGATTTTCGATAGAATGAAGGAAATAATTTGTAAAAATGGGCTCTATTTATGAAAATGCATAAATGACATGAAAGATAACTAATATCTCAATACTCCCCTCACACTGGAGCGTATATATCTATCATGCTCCGCTTGGAGCAGCATCTCTGTTGTGGCCCTCTAGCTAAGGGCCTTGGTAAGTACATCTGCCGTCTGATCTCCAGAGATGACATGAGTAGTGGAGACGAGACCCTTTTGTATCATGTCACGAGTCTAGTGACAATCCACCATGATGTGCTTGGTCCTCATGGAAGGTTGGGTTGTTTGCAATGAAGAGAGGCCTAGTTGTCATATCGGGAGGTGCATGTGAAGAGACACCTCAACAGTTAGGTCAGTACGAACATATTTAACCCACATCATTTCTGTGCTAGCATGTGTCATGACCCTGTATTATGATTCTGCGCTGGATCTGGCAACTACTGTATGCATCTTGCTCTTCCATGACACCAAGGAACTCCTATGAACACTGCAAAGCCAGAGGTTTACTTCCTGTCTTTGGGACACCCTGCATAATCTGCATCTGCACAAGCTGTAACGGTAAGGGATGCACCTCTGTTGAATAGAAGACCAGTGCCTGATGAGGCCTTCAGATATCTCAGAATCATATGGACAACATCATATGTGCCTGTTTAGGCTGCTCCATGAACTGATTCACTTTGCTTACTGCAAAAGGATATATCGGGCTTGGTGATGGTCACATAAAGAAGCTTCCCAACGAGCTCCATGTACCTCCTCTTGTCGACCTCCTCAATGTCATCATCGTAGAGCTTCATGCTCGGGTCCATAGGAGTAGTGGTAGGCCTGCAATCTGTCATGCCTGTCTCAAAGAGAAGATTGGTAACATACTTTCTCTAGGTCATCACAAGACCTCGTTGGTTCCTGGCAAACTCCAATCCAAGGAAGTAGCGTAGGCTACTAAGGTCCTTGGTCGTAAACTGTTGACCTAGGAAATCCTTAGCTGCCTAGATACCCTGCTCGGCATCCTTGATAACAATTATATCATGAACATACACAAGTGTGACAACTGTATCTCTCTGAGTCCTATGAATAAATAGTGAATGATCGATAATGGATCTCACAAACCCCTGTTGCTCTATCAAGTTCGAGAGCTTCTGGAACCCAGGTGGCTGCTGCATGTAAACATCCTCCTATAGGTCACCATAGAGAAAAGCGTTCTTCACATCAAGCAGATAGAAGGGCCAGTCCCATGTCGCTGCAACAGATAGAAGTATGCATATAATAGATTGCCTGGCCACTGGAGAGAATGTATCATGATAGTCCACCTCATATGTCTGGGTGAACCCACGTGCCACAAGTCTTGCCTTGTAGCGATATGTACTGCCATCTGCTCAGTGCTTCACCGTAAACATCCACTTGCATCCAACAACGGATGCGTCAGTCGGAGCTGAAACATGGCTCCAAGTGCCACATGACTATAGCGTAACCATTTTCTCCTCCATGGCAAGATGCCATCGACTGTCTTGATTGACCTCCTGATATGTCCATGGTATCTCCACAGCTGACAGTGCCATGGTAAATATCCTTAAATCCTCTGAAAGTCTGCTCAAAGAAACTTCTGTTGCAAGAGGATATGAAGCACATGTATGTCTTTGCTTTCGCAGAGCAATAGGCACATCGAGATCATCTGCCACCTCTTGAATATGTAAGTTTCTCTCATGAGAGGATACCTGCTCATCCTGTAAGGAATCTTGATGCATAAACAACTCAGTAGTGCCATCTGTAGAAACAATGTGCTCATTACATGCTTGAGTCATACTGGATGATGGGGAAGATCTGTGAGCATGGGAACAGAGCGAGACCTGCGAGTAAATACATGTTGCAAAAACTGAGTGAAGATAAGTGGTGGTCCAAGGGGAGCCACATGAGCAGGTGTAGGTACTGGAGGTGGTGATGATGGAGGTGGTAGAGCAGGTGCAGGAGGTGGTAGAGCTGTAGGGGGTGTAGATGAAGGATATGGTTAGATCCTCAAGCGCATCACGGAAGCGTGATCGTCGTATCGGATACGACGAAGACCGACTAGTCGCACTAGTTGTTCTAGGCAGCGGAAATTAAAAATTTTCATGCGACGAAACCACATGATCGAAGAACACTTCTCGGATCGTTTCGTCTAAACCACAAACAAGTATTAGGGTTACCTCTTGAAGCGTGGTTGCGATCGAGTCTCTAAACAAAGAGACCTCCTGTCTCAAGTCCGATCCGACGGAGGAGACACTTGCGAGCGCGGGGATGAACCGCGTGTTTCTCGCAATCCATGTTGATGATCCAAGCGGTGGATCTCCTGATCTCGACACACGAGATCTGACGACTTCTTCACGAGCAAGGCACGCCGAAGTAGACGGAGTTCCACGAGCAAAACATCGGGCAGCATAACGACGATGCCGCGGCGATGTAGAACCTCTCTAGGGCATCCGTGGTGGACGGCCATGAGAGGGGGAGAGAGAGAGATTTGCTTCTCAAGCATTATTTGTTAAAGAAGAGCAATGGGGTGCCTCTCCTTTTATAGGGTATTGGAATCCATGGATCTCAATCCATGGGACAACACAAATCCAATGGTTCACATTAATTTGTGTTTCTTTCAATGGTCATGATTTGTTGCTAAAAACACAACAACAATTAATTTAATTTAGATTAAATCTATATTGATAAATCAACATAATTCAATCACCAAATTAAATCAATCCACATTGGAGATAATGGAAAGGAGGCTCCTCCCTTCCATATTGGTGGCCGTCCCCCCTCTCCTATTAGGAAAGGGAGATTCCAATGCAATCTCCAAGATTGCATATATCTCCAACATTTGCAACAACTTTTGTTGCAAATTATTTCACAAAATTAAATTCAATTTATTTTGTGAACTTGCAATCATGCCATTGGAAATTTGTGAATCTCATTTACAACCTAAAACAAAATGTAAATTATATTTTCAATTTAATGTCCAATGTGAATCCAATTCACATTAACATTTAATTAACAAATGTAAATTGCAAACATCTCTCTCTTATATATTATAAATCACATTTATAATATATTTGATTAATATGGATATTGCTATCCACATTAGTCATATTCATGATAATTAAATCATATTTAATCATCTTGGATCTCTATTCTCTTGTGTCCAAATAATATGAATCACATTCACATTATTTACATCTTTGATAATTAAATCACATTTAATTATCTAAGATAACTCTCTTTATAATATGAATCAAATTCATATTACTCATGATAATTAAATCACATTTAATTATCCATTTTCTCAATGCTTGGATACATATATCAACAATAGAATTATCCATGAACTTTTTCAAGGATAATGCGCTTTCTCCGCAGATACTTGGAGATAAGGACATGGCGATTGTATTGTTCCACGTATAGTGACTTGGATATTGAGATCATATCTCAAATCCAGATAGCGGGCCTCCCTTAGATGCTTGATCAGATCAAGACCGCAAATCTAATCTTCTTATTGTATCTGAATCATATTCAGATAAATGTCCAACATTTGGACTAAGATCAGATTACTTTTCTACTGAGAGGATTCACTAAAATCCAGACCCGTTTCATCACTCCCTAGGAATGGAAGCGTCATGGTTATACAATCGTTTATGATCACATCACCCTCAGGTATTCCCAATACCTGTACATCCTGCATACTGGAAGACTCAGATTAAACCTAAAGTATTTGATCAACTTTATACTGTCTACATCATGGTTTTATCAGTAAGTTTCTCATTCGATCATTGGAAGTTGATATCGATCATATACTTTCCAAAAGCATATATCATACCTAGGTCTTGATCATATACTTTCCAAAAGTATATATCAAACCTACAAATTCAATCAAGCTTCCAAAGCGAGACGATTGTGCACGGAATCTGATTCTTCCCAATATCTCATGAGTGAGCTCATGTCTTCCGGTTCAGTAAATGAACCTGTATGATCCCTTTGAGAGATCGTATACTCATATGCCCTTATATGCACACCAGCGCGCCGGTGTATAGACCTTGGTTAGGTCATCAACCTATTGGTCTGCCAAATGTACATACTCAGACATATAGCAACACATCTGTCTCCGGTCAGAGGATGCGTGCCTGTATCGTGACAACATACGATATAGGATTTCGGTTATCTCGATCTCGTTAAGTCAACTCTTTGACCTAACTAATCTGACACCTACGAATCTCTATTCCTATGCAGAGGACCTGCATCAAGAGGTCGGTCAGATATCGGCCTTCAGAGATAAGGATTGCCACCTCCTACTCAGGCTGGAGATCATCTCTTAACAATCATTTGACGGTGCTTGATGAGTCCTCAATCTAATCCTTTAGATATTCATCCAAGCAGCAGCCTCTATGATTCAATAGTTGAATCAACAGCTATATGATCATCAAGATGGCCATGGTACATAACCCTAATTGTACTAAGGGACCTATTATGCAAATTATTTATTCTTCATTTCAGATCAGGGAATGATATTTGCAATAACATTTATTGCATAATGGCTCGCCATGGGCTCGCATTTCCAACAATCTCCCACTAGCCCAAAGAGCCATTGATGGGCTAATCATTTAAACCCTCACTCATGTAACAATCATAGGCTATTTAGAAAATAGCTAGGTAAGCTGATCAGTCACTCTGTTCCCGCGAGACTATGCCAAGTCCTTTTACGACACTTGCATATCCCCAGTAACAGTGCTCACATCTAATGCGAATGTTGCATCTTATGCAACCAATACTCAATTTTATTATGTATAGTGTCCTTGACACTACATCTTAATAATTATCATAACCAGCATTTCCATAATCCTTATCAGAATACCCTTATTCCTGGAGATCTTTATCTCCAAAGGTATCCAAAGTTAAGACCTTTTAGATCTCCATCTATAAAGTCTTAAGCTTTTGAAGATAAGACTTTGAGGTCACTATCTCAAAAATCTTGTCCTCTATGAAGATATTGTTATTACTGCAATCAAGTGTTTTCTCTCCATAGTAGGATTAGCAACACTTTACTACTCCCACTACATGGCAGATATGTGGCTTTTGTACACATCTAACATACACTCAGCTTCTCGTAACTAATGCACAAGTGCAAGTAGTTCTAGCATTCACTTCCTCAACTCCTTGAGGTGCTATCCCTTCAGATAGGTCAGAACCATATCTTAAGTGATGGAAGCCTTTCTTGGAATGTTCCATAAAATGGAATATGTCCAAGGTGTACTACTAATGTGATAGTCCCAATACCCTCTTCACTTTGCTCCTGAACAACTTCAGAACTAAGATCCAAGAGATATCCTTGAGATCATATCTCAAGTTATGGAACAACTAGATAATAAAACACTTATTGTTATCCTTATATCATTTTAAATGATTAGGATATCATCTACATTTAGCACGATGAACACAAAGGCACTCCCACTAAGCTTCACATGGCTCATCAAGATTCTATCTGAAATCATAACATTTATAATTTCATCAAATCTTATGGTCCAACTTCAAGAAGCTTATTTGAGTCCATAGATGGAGCTCTCTAGCTTGCACACCTTGCTTTTCCTCAACCATGAAGCCCTGGGGCTATTTCATGTGAATATCCTTAGAGAGGTATTCATAGAGGAATGCAATATTGACTTACATCTTGAAGATACAATAGTCAAGTTGTGTAGCTATGGTTAGCAATATTCTGATGGTTTTAAGCATGGTCACCGAAGAGCAAGTCTCATCGCAATCAATGTCTTCTCTTCCGGTGTGTAGCTCATGCCTACGAACCGTGCTTTGAAAGTCTCCACCTTCTCATCAGGTTCCCTTTCTCTTGAAGATCCATTTATCCTTTACAGGTTTTACCCATGTAGGTGGATCCTCGAGGGTCCATATACAACACTTGTATATGAAGTCTACATTAGACTTTTATTGCTAACATCCATCTATCCATGCTATGATCTTCAGAAGCTTCATCACATGAAGTTCGATTATTGTCAGATTTCTCTGAAACATGGAATCCATCCTCAAACTCATTTGAAGAGGTTTTAGTGTTTCTTCTTTAATCATCCTTCTAGTTTCCATTTCAGGAGCCTCATTATCTTTTCAAGATTAAATGAGTTCCTACACTTCATTTTCATCTTGATTCTCAAGAGTCTCAACCTCTAAGAATCACATTCTCAGAGATGAGATATTTTAAGAATCTCAAGGTCATAAAGTAGGTATCCAATACCATCCTTTATTTTCCTAATGAAGCAACACTCTCAAGTGCTGGATTCCATCATGCGTGGAACCTTTTTAAGGTTATACATTGTAGTATCTACTACACATATTTACTTGGAAACTGAGGGATAATTATGCTAAAATTCATCATTGATAAGATCATGTCACACATGATCCAATTGTATCTCCCTATAACTCTATTGAGTTAAGGTGTGTTAGGAGGATTGAGATAGAAATGATATTCACATCTCCATAAGGTATTCTTTGAATTCATCTAATAGGTACATGCTACCTTGATTAGATCAAATTCATTTTTTCTTCCTTCAAACTTTGGTTGTAGACCAAAATTATGTGAAATCTTTGAACACTTCAAAGGTTTCTAAGTGAAGAGAAGAAATATCATATCATACATAACCATCAGTAGATATCATATATCCATAATGTTTACTATGATATAGATGATCCGCATACATCAATATGTATGAGATCCTGAATACTTTGACATCTTACACCATTCCCAAAGAAGGGTGTATTGGACATTTTACTTTGAATACAATATTCATAAGCATGTAAGTTTTGAAATTTTAGACATTCTAAAGTTTAATCTCCTACTATTCTATTGATCAAATCAATAGACAAATGTCCAAGGCATGATGGTAGATCATTGTCAAATGATCTTCATCCTCCTATTGATCTTAAGGTTTAATTTCAGTATTTAGAAACGTTAATGAACCATTCATTAATTTTCTAATTTTTAGTGGAGTCCACTAGATTTTAGATTACTATCTGAATTATCTCCATCATAACTCTTTATGATAGATTTATTACAGAATTCATGTTTATTTCCAATATTTAGAAATAAATAATGAATGTATTCTAATATCCAGGTCATAGAGATATTCTCTAAGACTAAGGGCTCTCCCACTGAAATTATGAAGTCTATCAATCCAATAGAGGTTGTTGCAACAATTGCATCAATATCCATGTGGATAACTATAAACCTTAAGATCACATTTTCCAGTCTTCTAAAACATATGCAACCCATTGCAAGTGTTGTTAAAAGATTGAGATACAATTATAAGACTTTATCTTATCAAATAAGAAAGTCAATCTCAATGATTTATGTAGATTATTCTGATGCTCCATCCGAGTCCTTCTCTAAGGATTCTAGACAGACTTGATAGTCATACTATCAACACATCAACTTATTGTAGTATTGGTATTCATCCAACTCTTTGGATGACATATGGAAGTCATAGATGTACAGTCAACTCTTTGACTATACCTCTTACTTGGGTCCAACCCATGCTTCCACTGCGCTCCCTTTATCTATAAACAACCATTGCTTAAGACTAAGGATCTCTTATGTTAAATTCGAAAGAATTCAATGTAAGAGTATTTCAACATTTATACATGCCTCATTAAATTCATACAGTATGAATATTATGAAGCTTCATGAATGACTAGAGTAAAGATAGTAGAATGATGACACTCATCATATACATCCATCTAAACTTTTAAAACATAGGTTCAGGTAGGTACTCAAACAATTTGAATACATCATCTCTTATAGAGCTACCATTCTACACGATGTAGAGAACCATGTCACTCATGATTAAATGTCAAGAGCACATATGTATGCCAGAAAATCTTCATTGATTTTATAAGGATTATTTAACAATTGTGATCATCATCATCGACTTGTCACTTCCAAAGTACATCCGATGAGATCAAGACTATAGAGACATACAAACCCTAGGGTTGTAGTCCTATTATCTATTTAATTGTCATTCCTCAATATTATGAGGAAACTTGCACATTGCAACCACATACATTATGTGTCCAACTGCAAGTACAATATCTGGATCATGAGTCCAATCCATGATATTTTACTGGTTATTACTGAGTATAACATTGAGTGGGTTTAATGAAGGATTATCTGAAATAAGAAATTTGCATAAATTATATATATATACATTTTACTTTGATTTAGGAATTTTTATATCAAAGTTGTCTTGCCTTGTCAACACTGAAAGTTCATTCCCTTAATCACTTTCAATGTAAGAGATATACTTACCAACATATCTCAGCAAGATCTGGGATCTCCTTCCTTATCTTTGTTACATCCCAATAATATGAGAATCTGCAACTCGGATAAAAAGAAGCGGGAACACATTCCGCCTTGCAAGTCCAACTTGCATTTCCCAATTCAGTCTTTAACACCCGGGCCCACCACCCCTAAGGCGATGTTGACCCGTCATTAATTGAACCAACCGTCAACAGGAATAGTACTCGCTATACGCAATCCAATATCGCCCCAATAATATGAGGATCCGATATTGAGGTCACTACGTATACGGCCTTACTCTTTCGAGAATCAAAGAGCCCGATCCAGATGCGCTTGCATACAGGAGCTGTCACTTCGGACAGGCGTCTCCCACATGCAATCCCTGGCGACGGAACCCTTCGCCTTGACGAGAGACCATGGATGTCACTTATGTAATCCTCCATATCATGTTCAAATTTTAATTAATTATCATGAATCTCATTCATATAATTAATTCTTCCAAGGGAAATAATTACTCTATTCATAATAGAGAGTCTCAATTGGACATAATCAATTTAATCATATTAAATTAATTATCAATCCAATTCAATCAACAAACTTGATTATTTTTACTTGAATATAAATATGGTAATATCTCAAAGTATGTGTTAATTCGAATTTTAATAATTAGAAAAATACACATTGATTTTCTCCAGCATTATACAGTCCCTACCCGCTGTCATGGCCAGTACCGACGAGAGTGGGACGGACCACATACGTTGTAACCCACAACCCCAATGCTCTCCGACTAGACACCATATCCACCTCGGGAAAGCATAATGCCAGATATATCAATTTGTACTTGAGATGATCATCGGTTTTTCAACCGGAATTATACCATATAGTAATCAAAACAATTTTTGATTATAAGGAAATTTGCTACACAAATTCCCAATCCTATTCAAGCATCAAGTTTGAAGATTGTGTTTCCAATTATGATTTGGATCACATCCAATCAATTTATTGGTTGAGGCCAAGTCAATTAGACAAATAATCATGTTCCAATATTTCACAAATATTTTCCAAGATTATTTCACGAAATTAACACTTAATTTCACTAATTAACAATCACTTGGTTCTAGATTAGGACTGTAATTTCAGTAGTGACCCCTATTCACTAAAATTAACATATCTCAATCAATTTAAATCCGAATTAGGCAAAATCAATTTTCAAAGATTGCTAACTTGATTTAGGACAGAACCCAAGTGGAGTTTCACGCATTTCGAGGTGGATCATAACAGTAATTAACTCTTTAATCATGTTAAGATCTGCAGTTCCCGCAACAGTGCATACATGTTCAATAAAACAACCATATCTTGAGCATACGAAATCCGATTTACGCAAACTCAAATCCTATGGTTTCCTTATTTAATGGGGAACAAAATTCAAGTAAATAATTTGTGCTTAAACAATTTAAACAAGGCCGAAATTATTTACTAAACAGATCTGCGAAATCAAATGCGATAAAAAACTTTCGCGACCTTAACGAACCCAAGTCGTCCTCGGTTTGCGAATCATATTCGAAACCGTCGACCTAAGGCTCTGATACCACTTGAAGGATATGGTTAGATCCTCAAGCGCATCACGGAAGCGTGATCTTCGTATCGGATACGATGAAGAACGAATATTCGCATTAGTTGTTCTAGGCAGCGGAAATTAAAAATTTTCATGCGACGAAACCACATGATCCAAGAACAATTCTCGGATCGTTTCGTCTAAACCACAAACAAGTATTAGGGTTACCTCTTGAAGCGTGGTTGCGATCGAGTCTCTAAACAAAGAGACCTCCTGTCTCAAGTCCGATCCGACGGAGGAGACGCTTGCGAGCGCGGGGATGAACCGTGTGCTTCTCGCAATCCATGTTGATGATCCAAGCGGTGGATCTCCTGATCTCGACACACGAGATCCGACGTCTTCTTCACGAGCAAGGCACGCCGAAGTAGACGGAGTTCCACGAGCAAAACATCGGGCAACATAACGACGATGCCACGTCGATGTAAAACCTCTCTAGGGCATCCATGGTGGACGGCCATGAGAGGGGGAGAGAGAGAGATTTGCTTCTCAAGCATTATTTGTTAAAGAAGAGCAATGGGGTGCCTCTCCTTTTATAGGGTTTTGGGATCCATGGATCTCAATCCATGGGACAACACAAATCCGATGGTTCACATTAATTTGTGTTTCTTTCAATGATCATGATTTGTTGCTAAAAACACAACAACAATTAATTTAATTTAGATTAAATCTATATTGATAAATCAACATAATTCAATCACCAAATTAAATCAATCCACATTGGAGATAATGGAAAGGAGGCTCCTCCCTTCCATATTGGTGGCCGTCCCCCCTCTCCTATTAGGAAAGGGAGATTCCAATGCAATCTCCAAGATTGCATATATCTCCAACATTTGCAACAACTTTTGTTGCAAATTATTTCACAAAATTAAATTCAATTTATTTTGTGAACTTGCAATCATGCCATTGGAAATTTGTGAATTACATTCACAACCCAAAACAAAATGTAAATTACATTTTCAATTTAATGTCCAATGTGAATCCAATTCACATTAACATTTAATTAACAAATGTAAATTACAAACATCTCTCTCTTATATATTATAAATCACATTTATAATATATTTGATTAATATGGATATTGCTATCCACATTAGTGATATTCATGATAATTAAATCATATTTAATCATCTTGGATCTCTATTCTCTTGTGTCCAAATAATATGAATCACATTCACATTATTTACATCTTTGATAATTAAATCACATTTAATTATCTAAGATAACTCTCTTTATAATATGAATCAAATTCATATTACTCATGATAATTAAATCACATTTAATTATCCATTTTCTCAATGCTTGGATACATATATCAACAATAGAATTATCCATGAACTCCAAGGAAAATGCGCTTTCTCCGCAGATACTTGGAGATAAGGATAGGGCGATTGTATTGTTCCACGTATAGTGACTTGGATATTGAGATCATATCTCAAATCCAGATCGCGGGCCTTCCATAGATGCTTGATCAGATCAAGACCGCAAATCTAATCTTCTTATTGTATTTGAATCATATTCAGATAAATGTCCAACATTTGGACTAAGATCAGATTACTTTTCTACTGAGAGGATTCACTAAAATCCAGACCCGTTTCATCACTCCCTAGGAATGGAAGCGTCATGGTTATACAATCGTTTATGATCACATCACCCTCAGGTATTCCCAATACCTGTACATCCTGCATACTGGAAGTCTCAGATTAAACCTGAAGTATTTGATCAACTTTATACTGTCTACTTCATGGTTTTATCAGTAAGTTTCTCATTCGATCATTGGGAGTTGATATCGATCATATACTTTCCAAAAGCATATATCATACCTAGGTCTTGATCATATACTTTCCAAAAGTATATATCAAACCTACAAATTCAGTCAAGCTTCCAAAGCGAGACGATCGTGCACGAAATTTGATTCTTCCCAATATCTCATGAGTGAGCTCATGTCTTCCGGTTCAGTAAATGAACCTGTATGATCCCTTTGAGAGATCATATTACTCATATGCCCTTATATGCACACCAGCGCGCCGGTGTATAGACCTTGGTTAGGTCATCAACCTATTGGTCTGCCAAATGTACATACTCAGACATATAGCAACACATCTGTCTCCGGTGAGAAGATGCGTGCCTGTATCGTGACAGCATACGATATAGGACTTCGGTTACCTCGATCTCGTTAAGTCAACTCTTTGACCTAACTAATCTGACACCTCCGAATCTCTATTCCTATGCAGAGGACCTGCATCAAGAGGTCGGTCAGATATCAGCCTTCAGAGATAAGGATTGCCATCTCCTACTCAGGCTGGAGATCATCTCTTAACAATCATTTGACGGTGCTTGATGAGTCCTCAATCTACCCTTTAGATATTCATCCAAGCACCAGCCTCTATGATTCAATAGTTGAATCAACAGCTGTATGATCATCAAGATGGCCATGGTACATAACCCTAATTGTACTAAGGGACCTATTATGCAAATTATTTATTCTTCATTTCAGATCAGGAAATGATATTTGCAATAACATTTATTGCATAATGGCTCGCCGTGGGCTCGCATTTCCAACAATAGGCATATAGACCTCCTCATCTGAGTCAGATTGGGACAGTCTATAACCTATTCAAAGAATGTAACATTAACACTGATAAAATATTTTCGCCGAAGTGGATCAAAGCAACGGTACCCTTTCTAGGTACGATAATAGCCAACAAAGATGCACTTGACAACGTTAGGGAGAGCTTGTCACGACCAGACAGAAGATTGTGAACAAATGCCGCAGATCGAAACACACGAGATGTAAGGGAGAATAGATCCTTCTCGGAAAATGCAACTGAGAAAGGAACATTTTCTTCCAAAATAGAGGATGGTACACAATTCACTAAATAACATGCACTGAGACCCGCATCACCCCAATAAAATTGTGGAGCACGACTCTGAATCAGAAGGGTTCTGATCACATCGAGTAAAAGATGATGTTTGCGCTTGACAGAGAAGCAACCATCGTTGAGGAAGGATGTGTGGTGGCAACACGTGGAATAATAAGCTTGCGGCGACGACTATAAGCCTCCTTCGTGATAGGTATGGTCACCCCAGTAAGGAGCTATGGTTGTGCTGTCTCATACTCTGGGTCAGGCGTAATCGAGGAAATTCCAACCATCATGGAGTTTCTATATGCCATCTGCTGCTCTGTAGAGGTTGTAATCAACATGAAGCTGTGGAGCTTCTCGAACATGCCACAAAGCGAGGAGTAGAACATATGCCGTGGATAACCATTCTGCTTTGCTTTGTATATGTCAAGCTAAAGTTGAAGAATCTTGGCTTCGTTCTTCGCTTGGGCATAAGTGGATGCCAAAATATTCCACATCGACTTGGAAGTGGTCTGGTTCACAATATCATTCGCTATCTCTGTGTTGAAGGTCCCAGAGAGCCAAGTACACACATACACATCATCTTGCTTCCATGAAGCATTGTCCCAGTCTTGTTCGTCGGCTCTAGCTTTGTCAGAATGCGCTCCTTGTTGTTGCACTGCATAAGGGCCAGAAACTGCATAGAACACAACCACTGTTGTAAAAGTCGATCGACTAGGCCGATTAAGCGGCTCGACTAGTCGAGTGGGGGGGGGGGACAGCTGACCCGACTAGGCCTAATCAACCTTCAGTTGGTCAACCTGACTAGTCGACCGACTTTTACATAGAGATTTTTTATTTAATTTTACTTTTTTCATTTTTTAAAGCAAACTTATTTTAATATGCTTAATATTATATTTAAAGATAATTACTTCTTTTATTTCATTATGATAGTATAGAACATCTACAAATCAATGTAAGTATATAAAAATATGTGTATAAAAATTGATTTACATATTTAAAATAATTTTTTAAAAAATCAAAACCGACTAATGGCCAAGTGAATCTGATTACTCGTCTGACTGCCAATTAATCCTTAGTCAATGACCCCACCGACCGAGTATCGACTACCGCTTTCTGCAACCTTGACCACAACTCATAGTTGGTCCCATCCACCTTCATGATGGGAGCCTCCCTTGAAGGCACCAGATGAAGATAAGACATCACCCTTGTTTTTTTGACATGATGAAAGGTCGAAAAACGAAACTCGACTGGGGAAGTAGACCGAATCTAGCAAGTCTACATGATCATTTGAATGATTGATTGTACGTGTAGACTCATACAACTATCCTCATTACTCAAGCCGTTTTAGAGCCGAAAAACATGATTTATAGGTCTGAAATCTCGTTTTCTGGTCAAAATCAGACCGTTTCAGAATGCGGTTTGGTCACGGAGAGGAGAAAAAACAATCATGTGGGCCGAAAAAGGTCCTGCTGCAGCTCGCGGATGATTCCGTCTGGGTCGGCAGTACACGTAGGGGCTGAAAGGGCCCCTACATATGGCTGGGGCCGCCGCGCAGCGACACGTGCAGAGGGGAAAGGAGCGGCGGCGGCCCCACGGAAAAAGGAAGAGGGTGGCGGCGACGGTGGCCAAACGGAAGAGAGAGAGAGAGAGAGAGAGAGAGAGAGAGAGAGAGGCAACAACGACCCCACGGAGAGGGGGGAGGGTATTGACTGGTGAGGTCTAGGGTACAGTGGGTACGAGAACTTTGATCTAGGACCATCACTGAGATACTAAGTGGAGAAAAAAAGAATGAAGTTGAATTATTCAGGAAGTCCTAGGGTTTTCTTATATATGAGAGTAACCTTTTGAGCAAATTACACGAAGAAGAAAAAGGAAATAAATAATACAAAAAAGACATGAAAGATGACTAATATCTCAATATTACGCAGTATAGAAATGGTTAGTCTCCTGTATGTCAATACCTGATCACGATCATAATAAGCTTCTTGCAACACTATTTTGTTTATGGTATAGAACTTACAAATTAGGTGCACAGAATAGTTCATCGCTCTGCATTCAAGTGTTTGCCTCAGCTACTTTCACTGCTATCAAGTATGGCTTTATCACTCTAAGGGTGCGTTTGGTTCGAGGGTTATCCAAGGGTAGATAACCCGGTTTTGTGTTTGTGTGTTTGGTTGGTGGGTTAATGGTTGGAAGGGTTGTGTGATGTGATTGTATTGGAATTTGAAAAAGTTGGTAGTTATTATGATATGATTGTAATGAAATTTGAAAAAGTGGGTGGTTTTTGTGATGTGATTGTATTGAAGTTTGGAATAGTGAGTAGAAGTTGAGTATTTTATGATTTTTAGATGATATGATGGTATAATATATATATTTTTTGATGGGAAGGGAGTGGACCCCACTAGTGGGTTAAAAATGGGGGTTTTAGGGGGTTTCCCACCCGAAGTGGGGGGTAAACCCCCAACCGAACGGCCTCTAAGTGTTATTACTCTGAAGGTAGTTTAATATGTTAGAAGTTTGTCATGTTGTCCAACATTAGTTGCTAAATATTTCTTTTGAAAGCTTGTTTGTCTTCATATAGCTTTAATCAATTCCTTTTTTAATTTCTCTTCTTTAATTACTGATCTTAATTTTTGGAAATTCAGGGTGCCTTTGAACTGGGTTGTGCTGTTTGTCCGATAGCTATCAAATACAACAAAATCTTTGTGGATGCCTTTTGGAATAGTAAGAAGTAAGATAAAGTATGGTTTTCTTGCAAAATTGAAGAATGCTGTTTAATTGCTCTTTTGGAGTGTTCACTTTGACGGCATGGTTTAAATTTATCAATTCAATTTTGTAGAAGTTCATAAGACTATCCATTTTAGTAACACAAATAGTACAGTATTTGTGCCTGCCTTGCTTACAATGGCGACACAAGATGCCAGAATCAGTAACAACAGAATTTTTTTGGACTGTAAATCTCTTTACTGGTGGGGTTTCCACATTCTCTCTTGATCATTTTTAGTTTTGACAATTTGGTGAATTTCCAATCCTTTTGATAAAGTCCAAATTAAAAAGGTTCATTTTGCCAGCTTGGCTTAAATCCATTAGTTAAAAATTACAAGTACCTTCCTTTTCAGCAACGTGAATCAATGTGTTTTCGTTGTTCACTTTAATATGAGTTGCTAGAACTAATAGCACATGTTTCTTTTGTTAATTTGGAACGCACATCTCCTTAATGGTGGTTCTTCCACATCATTACATGTTCATTTTTTTATTATAGATGGCTAGTTGAATTTACAATCCTACTGAAGGAGCCATCTCTGCAGCGTGATGCCATGGCTGTATGGGATCCTCTTCATCGGTCTTGTCATCTTAAAAGACATGGGCTAACGTACTCATTATTGCATCTCATATCTATTCAAGGCCCATGACTTTGTTAATGTGGATCAAATATTGGAAATCATGATTAACAATCCATAACCATGATTATTTTTCACTAATCATTTGATTACATAATTTCCCTAATTACATTAGATTCTCTAATTGTGCGTAGTACCCTTAATTTTCATGAGACTCCTCAATCATGATTAATTAGTCTCATCATATGTTATTAAGGGTTAATGGTATGTTTAAGAAAATGTTTGCTTTTTATTTCGAAAATTCATAAATATTTGCAATGATTTACACTTAACATAAAACATATTCATTGATTTTGTTTCATAAAGCCCGATCCAATCCACAAATGCAGATAGGATCTAAACAAATCAAGTTTGGAATCTCACAGCTTTGATGTTAGCCATCCAAGTGAACATGTAGAAAGCCTTACTAAAGTCACTGCAAGGTGTATGTTTTATTCTTAATTTCTTAAAAGGCTCCAAGTAAAGGGCTTCACATCAAAAGCAACATTTTATTCAATCTTCCGGCCTACTTTGATTATGATTGTGCTATTTCTATTGTGGATAGGATGTCTATAATCGTTATGCTACCTTTATGAATAGAAATTTGGTTACTTGGTACGAGAGAAGCGGTTTATTTTTTTATGCAAGGCAAGAAGCGATCTATTCAATGTTTTGAAAACTGGATCAGACGGATTGGTGAATTGGGTGTGGCCGGTCCGGTTATCCAATTGGTTTTTTCAAATCCGAATTAACTGGTTCAACCTAAATTGAACCACAATTCAATTTCGAATTTATTCAAAAAATAATGATACCGGTGGGAGTTGAACCAATGACATTTGGTAACCCCTCTCAAAATCCTGACCAACTATTCCACCACAACTTCTTGTAGTAAATGGACTTTAACTATAATTAAACTAAACTCTAGTAAAAAAAACTATAATTAAACTATTGTTATTCCATTGAGTATCTTAATTAAATAGTATATATCTATATTGGTGAACATTTGATCTTGCATTTCATGCTGGAAGGTATAGACGTTGACTATGCATTATATATCTATTTCAAGTATAATCGACTGTGTTTTTTATACATGCTTTGATTCATACCAGCTTGATTAGCTGGTTTAACCACTTCCTCCCACCAATACGGTTTAATCTGATTTTTAAGAATGACAACTTCATCATCTAGTTAAACCGGTTTGATTCCATGATTCAACCCAATCTGACCTTTTCTCTAATGTTTCTGGTTCAGTCTCTGGGATGGTTTCAAAAACATTGGATTGTGGCTTGCTCTAATGTAGAGGCAGAATATGGACTTATGGTTCATACTACCTGTGAAGTATTGCCAATTGCTTTTGTCCATGATCTTGGTGTTCATATCACCATCCCTTTAACAAGTCTGTTACATAGCTTTTGAAGATGTATCTTATGAGCGATTGCAATATATTGAGTTTGATTGTCATGTGATTCACAATGGTGTTATTGAAGGGAAGACTCCTGCATATATTTCCTTTGAACTTTACAATGTACATTTCATCTGAATTTTAGCTTGGGGATATCTTCACCAAGGCACTTCACAAGAAAGATGATATTATTTGTAACTACAATGAAGCCTTTTCCCCACAATTAAGTAGGGTCGGCTAGATGATATTATTTGTAACAAGTTGGACACAATTGTTTTCTCTATGCTCTAGCTTGATGACGGGGTAGGGGTTATTTGCTATTTTGTTTATGCAATTTCATGTTCTCTTTTTATAATTTTAAGTTATTTTTCTAATTTGCCTCGTTCTTCTATGATTAGGTTCTCATTGTTGAATAAAACAAACTATTTTCTTTTAAAGCTTTGAAAATACAAATGGAAGAAATCGAAATCTCTCCTGGTGCAATGAGAAATTTTTTTTCTAAAGAAATTGAATAGATGATGCAATGTAATGGAGGTGTTTTGAAAACAATACAATTTGGTCAAATTGTAGATATGGTGTGGAAATGTTGGTCGGTCAGAGGGAGGGAGATGTGGAAAGACCAATGTTGTAAAAGTCACCCGATTGGTACGACTAGTAGGTCCGACTAGTCTAGTCAGTGGGATGGCCGACCGAATACCGACTAGTTCCGACTAGGTACACTAATCGACCAATTTTTGCTTGGAGATAACATATTTTTTTAATGTTTTGCTTTTTTTATAAGCATACTTATTATAATATGCTTAATGTTTTATTTAAGTTCAATTACTTCTTTTATTTTATCATGTTAATATAAAAATGTACAAAATCTATGTAAATATATGTATAAAAATGAGTTATATATTTAAAATAATCATAAAATTCAAAGCTGATTAAAGTCCGACTAAATCCAATTAGTCGCCCGACTGTCGATTAATCCTTAGTCAGTGACACAACCGATCGAGTATCGACTACCGACTTTTGCAACCTTGGGAAAGACTTAGGGAGTTTAAATTGGTAGGCTTTGACACAACTAGAAATCATTGATGGAGGATGTAGCAGGAGGGATGAAGCCATGGTAGCCTAAGAGGAATAGGTAATGTGGGGATGACTATGAGGCCAATTCGGAGTTCTCATCTTGCGGATTCTAGCCCAATTAAAAGGAATCCATTCTAACTCATTCTACTTAGGTTATATTTTTTTCTTATGCTCAAACAAGGGATAAGAGCAATTACGTTTTGTCCCATTTGTGAAAATAGGTGAAATAAGATAATTTCTATTGAAGGGGCATATGTCCTCTTACATAGAGATGAAACCCTAATGCTAAAGAGGGAGGATTACATAATAGTCCTTAAGCAAAAATAGGAAAATACACAATTAAGTATGGTCGACTAAATGATATTATTTGTAACAAGCTGGACATAATTGGTTTCTATGCTCTAGCTTGATGAGGGGTTATTTGCCATCTCGTTTATGCTATTTCATGTTCTCTTTTTATAATTTTTAGTGCTTTTTTAATTTACCTCATTCTTCTATGATTAGGGTCTCGTTGCTGAATAAAACAAACAATTTTCTTTTAAAGCTTTGAAATAAAGATGGAAGAAATCGAAATCTCTTTCGTTGAAATGAGAAGTTTTTTTGTTTAAATTCAATAGATGATGTGATCTAATGGAAGTATTTTGTATACAATACAATTTGGTCAAATTGTAGACATGGTGTGAAAATGTTGGTCAGGCGGAGGGAGGGAGTTGTGGAAAGACTTAGGGGAGTTCAAATTAGTAGGCTTTGGCACAACTAGAAAGCATTGATGTAGGATGTAGCAGGAGAGATGGAGCCATGTTAGCCCAAGAGGAAGAGGTAATGTGGGGATGACTACGGGGCCAATTCGGAGTTCCCATCTTGTGGATTCTAGCTCGATTAAAAGAAATATAATCTAACTCATTCTACCAAGGTTATCATTTATTCTTATTCTCAAACAAGGGATAAGAGGAATTACATTTTATCCCATTTGTGAAAATGTGTGAAATAATATAATTTCTATTGAAGGGGCATATGTCCTCGTACATAGAGATGAAACCCTAATGCTAAAGAGGGAGGATTACATAATAGTCCTTATGCAAAATAGGAAAATGCACAAGCTATTGAAACAAGGAAACTAAATAGAAAATGTCAACACTCCTCTAGTTGGAGCATATTTATTAATCATGCCCAACTTGGGTATGTAAAGAGATTCGTGTCATGAGAAGCACCATGTTGAAGATATCAACAAGTTGGTGCTTAGTGGGTATGTTAGTAATTGTAGTTTTCTCTTATCGTTCTTCTCTAATAAAATCACATTCAACTTCAAGGTGCTTTGTTCGCTCATGGAACATTATACTAGAAGTAATATATGTAGCCTATTTGTTATCATAATAGTGGGGAACTGGTGTCTTCGTAGCAATCCTAGGTTCTTATAAAAAAGATACAAGCCAACTAGTCTCACAGGTTGCCTGAGCCATTGTTTTATTCTTAGCTTTTGTAATGGATTCGAAAAAACTTCTTGTTTTTGCCGTCCACCAACATATATGATGGAACACCCCCAGTCCTTGGGTTATCTATCATAATTTGCATAGGAGATTGCATATGTATGGCCATTTTAAGGCATATAAGATTTGTTGCATGGAGAGTTTTTCAGATACCTGAGAACAAGCAACACATCCTTTCAACGACTATATTTAAGACTCTCTATGTGCTGACTAGCTCTGCTCACAACATAAAGGATATCTGGTCTAGTAATAGCAAGATATAACAATGTGCCCGCTAAGCTCATGTAATTGCTTAGTGTCCTCAAAGTGTTTATCATTGCATATCTCGGTTAATTGGTACTCGGTCAGTTGGGTCACTGACTAAGGATTATTTGACAATTGTTTGATTAATCAGATTTAGTCGGATTTTAGTTGGTTTTGATTTTTTTTGTTATTTTAAATATATAAATCGGATCTTATTCGTATATATTTGTATAAATTTAGACTTTTTGATACTATAATACATTCGCAAAGCCATAGCAAGAATACTACACTTATTAAAAAATTAACATTAATAAAAATGAATAGCATACATATGCTAACCAATGACATTAGCAGTAAATGAGCAATATATAAAAATGAATCAACCTTATGAAGATATTTATAATATAACCAATAGCATCAACATTTACAGTAGTACGAATCTGAATAGCATAAACTATTAATATGTCTTGATTCCTTACCATCCATTTTGCTGAATCCGGTTGAAGAACCGTATTCTACACCCTCCCCATGAAGGACATGCGAGGCTTGTCACTGTACCATACCCTACCAGCCTTGTCCTGAATGTTTTATTTAGTATGCATCATAGTCGAGTCGGCTACTCCCCTGACTCGACTAATCGGGCTGACTAGTTGGTCTGGTCAATCGATTTTTACAAGCTTCGGTTTATATGAAATGGTGATGTGACACCGGGTTTTTGAAGGAATGGAAGATGGTTATACACAAGGAGCTTGCTTCTATAAGAATATTAAGACAATACTTACGTTGATCAAGAATTAGTCCTTTAGAGTGGCAAGTGACCTTAATGTCAAGAAAATATTGCAGGTGACCAAGGTCCTTGTTACGAACAACTTTCTAAAAATGCCTTGGTCTATAGAATATGTTCTGTCATCTCCAGTATCATCGTATCATCAACATAAAGAGCAAGAATAATAATATATGATGACTGTCATCTAACAAAGATAGAATGATCTGAAGAAGTCTTGTGAAAACCAAGAGAGCTAATCTCAAAGGTGGATCTCTCACACAACGCTTCGAGGCTTTCTTTTAAACCGTAGATAGCCTTCTTCTTACATCATAGATACTCCCCATTATCACTATAACATGAAGGTTTTGACATACATACTTCTTCTGCAAGGTCCTGATCAAGAAGCATTTTAACATTCGGCTGAAGTGTGGGCCAATCTTTATTGGTAGTAATAGACATGATTGTGAGAATCAACCTCATTTTGATTAGGCAAAAAGTCCTAAAATAATCAACCCCATGACTGAGGGAAATCTGAGAAACAATGCGTGCTTGTAGTTTGACAAGGGTCCATCAAGAGCATGATTGGTTATCAATGCCCATCTGTAAGCAACTAGACTAACAACGGTGGGGCAAGGAACAAGATCCGCATGTCTCTAGTAAAAAGATCAGTCTTTCCTCATCCATAGCTCATTTCCACCTCGAATTTGGAAAGATGTATGTTGGTCTTTTCATATAGAAACAACCATCATAACATTTGTGAAGTTCATGTCACTACTAGTAGACCATATGTAGTGTAACGTGATGAGAACACAATATACACTTTCTAGCAGGCTTCCTCAATACAAAGGCAATCTCTAGAGATGTGGGGTCATCCTACACTAAAAATCATTGGTGATTTCTTCTCTTTGTCCAGTGCTTTCAAGGCCTCGATACTTGTCATGAAGATTGATGAGACCAATTATGAGTTGTGGTCCATGTAGTTTATGACCCTGATGCAATGCAATAACAATAAACACATTATGACTCAGCTGTCGTCAAGACTGGGACGAATGCTTCATGAACGCAGGATGACACGTATGCACGTGTTTGGCTCTTCGGGACTTCTCGTTACAGAGGTAGCTAATGATATTTTACATCATCTGACTGCTAAGGTAATGCAGGATAACCTAGCAACCACATATGATCAAACGAAGAATGAGGCCAAGGTTCTTTCTCGTGGCACATCATTCTACTCTTCGGATCCTTCTTTCCGTTGCAGTAGTATGCGACTGGCCTTTGTCCTAGCTTGATGTGTGCATCTACGTTGCAACAACCAAGCTGCTCTTTCATTGCTATCATCCCTATCTTCATGAGAGGACAAAGCACATTGTTGTAGATTGTCACTACACTCATGACATTATTCAGAAGGGCTTTATCTCTATTCCCCACGTTACTTGAGGGGAACATACAACGGATGTTTTGAACAAGGTTGTATCTAGATGACCATTCTTGAGGTGTTGTTCCAAGATGAGCATGATTGGCTTCTATGCTTCATTTTGAAGGGGGGTGTTGATGCATTGGAACTAGTAATTCATGTAGGAGAGGATTACAAAGGTAGTATTGCTAATTGTACTAGAGGTAGTAGACAAATTAGACGAAGGAACACTTTCAGAAGCAGCAGAGGCAAAATTGTTCTCAAAAAGCTGCAACAGACCAGAAAAAGTTATAGATAAAGATGGACAGTCTGTCTAGAGTCAGTTGTCATCTCTATGGAGGCCTGAAAGCTATTAGTACAAGTAGAAGCTTGATTAGCTGCAAGAGATTCGTCAATCTTTGCCCAACACATGTTAGAAGGGTGATTAGTCCTATTGCAATGCAAACAAAGAGGATAACCACGACCTTGATCGTGTTAAGAGTTACGACCTCTACTTTCTCGAGAACTAGAACAAGCACCTCGCTCAGTGGATGCAAGAAAAGAAGCATTCTGTGTAGTATGAGTATGAGTAGAAGAAGTGATGGTCCATGCTGACCAAAGCTGGAGTCAAGACATTGAAGACACATAAAGGTCACATGGAGTTAATGAGCCATGTCAGAAAGAAAAAAATTCGTTCAATATGTCCGTTGGCAAGAACTCAGACCAATAAGAAACATGTTAACCATGTCACTCAAGCATAAGTGGCATGTTTAGTACAACAAGTAGGTTGGAGGACAACAAGTTCCTTATAAAGTATTGTAATTTGTTGATAATATTGAATGCTAGAAGAGTTACATAGAGAGATTGGCTAAATATACATAAATCCTCTCGGTTTGATTTTCTTGTCTGATGAGAGTAAGTGTCGAATAACTCTTCAGTTCCCACATTTCTTTTGTTGTGTCAGTATATAGAAGATTGGTTGTAATAGACTGTTCCTCATAATTCTATGCATCCTTAAGTTTGATAGAAGTCTCGGGTACTATAATAGAAGAACGTAGAGAAGAGGCTTTGCATTGGGGTTGGGTCGTGGCCATTGCAATTGAGTAAAAGACAAACAAGAAATAATGGTCTACTCAAGCATTAGAGAAGATTGTGTGGGTAAACCTTTCCTCACAGATTCCTCAAAAGATGGTGAGAAACTTGAGAGGCCTAGATCCGAGCTTTAGAAAGCCAAAAAAACCACTAAATAACCTGCTTCCATGGTTTGATGAAAAATTCCAGAAAGTCTATCCTTCATACATTGGAAATTGTACATGGAGTATACAAGAGGGAAAGAGATTAACAACACATTGTGGGAGTCTGATTAGGCCATCCAAGTTTCAGTGAGGTCCTCTTCGGTCCTTGGCAGTAACCTTGCTAGTTGCTATGCACAATCATCTGGGAGGGGAGGTAAGCAGTTAGAGGGATAAGGCAGACCGGTCGAGGCAACTGTAGGCATGCATGATTGGGACTGGCTGCACCATTGGTGGAGGGTGGATTGCTGGTCCACTTGCCGCGTAGGTGGTTGCATAACCTCAAATTTCATCGAAATTTGATCGAATTTCGATTTCGATAGGTCATCGAAATGCGACTGAAATGGTTGAAATTTCCGCTATATAAATGGCCTCAGTACAAATCCCGACCAGAATGACTGAAATTTTGTTTTCGTCAATCACCAAAATGATGATTGAAATTGACATTTAGGACCTTGGGTGGTTGTGGTGGTGGGATTTAGGTTTAGGACCAAGATGGGTACTGGAGCGCTGGTCTCTGATACCATGTGAAAAGTGGTGAAATGAGACAATTCCTATCGAAGGGTAGTTGGTCGTGCCGTTGATGGAGGGTGGATGGATGGTTCACTTGCTGGGTAGGTGGTTGTAGTGGTGGTAGGATTTAGGTTTAGGACCAAGATGGGTACTGGATCTCTGGTCAATCGATGGGCTGCGATGCGGTCAATCGATGTATGTGCTGGTGATGGCAGAGCTATCTACACCACTGCTGTTCTCCTTCGAAACCAACTTTCAAGGATGTGTCTTGCGCTTGGAGGTCCGGGAGGTGTCGTTGATCCGTATAGTTCCAGGGTGGAGTTGTTGGAGAGATCGTGTCGGCCGTCGGAGAGGTTCCTACCATAAAAGGAAAGATCGCCTTTTCCCCTTGGAGAGATCATGTCGGCTGTCGAAGAGGTTCCTACCATAAAAGGAAAGATCGCTTTTTCCCCTTGAAAAGTTTTCGAATCCATTAGCTAAAAGTGGAAATGAAGCCTCCAGAAAAAGCAACTATGTGAGGCCTGCGAAAGATGTTCATATCTCTAGGAGTAGTGGTGCTTGTTGTTCTGGTTGGTCGAGTAGGTTCGAAAGCCCTGGATACTCGCTTAGGCAGAGAAGCATTATCGGGTGCGCGAGACCCATTTGGTGGAAGTCTAAGCCCTTACAGCATTGGACATTTGAACTCGAGCATAGTGGATCTGATTGTAGATGGGTCAAAGGTTGTTTTTGGGTCGGGTGTTGGCGGAGACCTGGATCCATGATCGAGATTGATTAAGGGGTTTCTACGAGATCCGCTCGTCCTCTCCGAGGAAAGGTTTTTATGTGGATTGGAGGTGCCAGACCCAGTGCACCTGGCTTCACTCTCGATGGTTGCAGGATCACGTGTTGTTTCGAAATCTGAGGTCGAGCGCTCGAGTGTGACTCCCCCAGCCATGGAGGCGATTTCGATGACTAGCCGGCCCCTGAGCTGTTCAGCCTATTCTGATGTGCAACATGGTGGTGGTTATCGTAGTGGAGGTCTGATGCAACTGCACGATCTGTGTGGAGGAGCAGCCCAGATGGGTGTGCAACAGGTCAGTTGTTTGACCTTGGGGCATTTTGGGAGAAGCTACGGCCGTCGCGGTCTCAGGGACCGAAGGAGACACATGTGTTTCGAGATTTACCAGTGGTTAGAGGTACGAGATGAGGGATGAGCACATGGTTTGTTAAGGCGGAGTCTTCTTCCAGGTGCGAGTGAGTGGAAGCAAACTAATGAAGTGGGTCTTGCTCACATTAAAGGTTCGATGTTCGTTCTGTCACTTAGGGCAACCGAGTTGGCCGGTGATGACTGATGAGGGTGCAGATGGGGTTGAAGGTGGGCAGGAGGGCGGTTGGGCTGTCGTAGAGGGTGGTGTGGTTGAGGAAGATATGGAATGGGTCTCATGGCGTACCTGGGGCTAGTAGCGCATGCTAGGGTTGCCGTGATCTCCAAATGAATATTATCACCTATAACGCGAGAGGCCTAGGAAAGCCTGATAAGAGGGTTACGGTGTGAGACATGGTCATGGAACGAAATGCTGATGTGGTTGTCTTACAGGAAACCAAAACTTCCTTTTGATTTTGAGGACGCGTGGAAAGATGTTAGAGGGGACATGATGCATGAGTTTTATGCCATTGGTTCGGATGGGGCTTCCGGGAGTTTGATGGCGGGTTGGAATGGGGAGAAGTTCGTATTGGAGCAAGATGAACTAATAGGTAGGCATTCTATTTCCATTGTGCCATGGCAGGAAGCGGATGAGACTAGGGTCGCCATCACCTATGTGTATGGGCCATGTAATGGTGTGATTCGTGTGAACTTCTCACTGTTGGTTGATGAGATATGTATGGTGAGGACGAGTTTCCCGTTGGACCCGTGGATCATGATATACGATTTTAATACCACTTTGTATCTTGAGGACCGGTCGGTGGACCGCGAAGGCTGATGTGAGGTCTCTTGAATCGTGGGGTCTCATCGATGATTTTGGTCATCAGGTTGTCGATGCCTTGGGCTGCCAGTACACATGACACAATTCTAGATCAAGGTTTAGGCTCGACAGGTTCTTACTTTCTGTAGAGGTGGCAGATGATTTTCCTTTGGTGAGGGCATATGCGTTGCCAATAGCACACTCTAATCATACTCCACTAGTTTGATCTTTTGGCGAAGATGTGCGTCCTAGATCTTTCTTCCACTTTGAGAGGGCTTAGCTTCTAGAGGATGGGTTTCGTGAATCTGTGAATACCTTATGGAATGGGTGCAAATCGTCGGGGTCCTCTACTGCTCGGTTAGCAGCTAAGTTGACTGAGTTGAGGTGGCATTTGGTGGAGTTCCATAGGAACACCTGGATGCATAGGCATTCCAAAAGGGTAAGGGCCCAGTAGGAACTTTGCATGCTTGATAGATTAAAGGACGGGAGAATGCTAACGGCTGAGGAGTTCGATGAAAGGGGACAACACCTTGATGAGATCCATCTGGGTGACAAAAAGGAGGAGCCGACTTGGAGGCGGAGATGCAGACATCGTTGATTGAGGAGGTGATGTCGTCATGCGTTTCTCTCATGGCATGGTGAGTGGTCAAAGGTGTAGAAACTCTATTTATTCCCTTGTGGTCGGAGATATCGCGGTCCAGGACGACGAAGCTGTGGGAGCGTTGCTTTGATTTCACTTTCAGGGCTTTAGTAGAAGAGGTGTTCATGCTAGTTGGGGCTGGGGGGGAAGGGAGGCCTCGAGAGTCTCAGATGTTCAGGCGAACTCCCTTTTTCAGGAGTTTATGGAAGAGAAGATAAAAAATGCCTTATTTGAGCTCAACGTTGATGGGGCGCCTGTGCCGGATGGTTTCCCCGATCTTTTCTACATTGATGTGATCCAAGAGTTTCGTGCTAGCAATAGAGGGTTTGAAAAGATGAATAAAACCCTCATGTTTCTTTTGCCAAAAAGGGAGGTTCCCAACATGGTAGAGGACTATCGATCTATAGTTCTTTCCAATTCCACTTACCTCATCATTGCAAAGATTCTTGCCAATCAACTTCGAGGAGTACTTCCTACCATCATCTCTTTAGAACAGATGACTGTCCCTGGGAGATTCATGATGGATGAGTTGGTGATGGCGTCTAAACTGGTATCGGATTGGAGAAGGAACAAGACCAAAGGTCTGCTTTAGAAGGTCGATTTTGCTAAGGCATATGATAGCATCAACTTGCAGTTCCTATGGACCTCTCTAGAGAAGAGGGGGTTTCTTAAGCTATGGATTGCGTGGATTAATCGGTGTATCACAACCACCTCTTATGCGGTGCTCACCAAAGACATTTCGGAAGGGGGCTATTTTCAACAAGCAGAGGGAGTGGGGGTTAGGCTGGGATGTCCCCTTGCCCTTTGCTCTTCGTCATTGTGGCGGATGCTTTGGCAGTATTGATGCGGCAGGCAACAGATGCAGATTGGTGTGGCATGTATGAAAATGGAGATATCCCCATTCCGCTGATCCAGTATGTTGATGACACTACAATGTTCCTGGGGGCGGATTTGAATAAGATTCAAGGGACATCACGTATAGCCGATATCTTTGAGGATATTTCATGTAAATCAACAGAGAGAAATCATTTGTGGTACCTTTTGCGGTGTCTGATTAGGAGCCGCAGGCAGTTGCAGATATTTTGGGATGCCCGATCGAAAGTATGCCTATCACATATATGGGGCTCCCGCTGGTGGCAGGGGAGGCTACGATCCTGTGATTGGAGGCTCGTGATTTCAAGGCTTGATGGAAGATTGGCAAGATTGAAGGCAAATATGCTATCTAAGGGGGTAGGAACCGATTCTTATGAAGCACGTTCTCTCGGCCATCCTTTTCTTTTTTTGTTCCACGAGGCTTTTACCAATAAGAGTTTGCTCAAAGATGGAGACTCTGATGAGACGGTTCTTTTGGTAGGATGGGAAGCAAGCGAGGAAGGAGGTCCACCTGGTTGATTAGGGCAAAGTCACAAATGCGAAGAAGAAGGGTGGTTTGGGGGTAGTGAGATTGGAGGCGATGAACAAAGCACTTGTATCAAAGTGGGTAGTTCGGCTTTGGGGGACTTCAGAAGACTTGGTGTGTCGGCTCATGGGGAGGATATATGCCTTTTCTTTGTCCTTAGAACCAGAAGGATACGTGCCTCCTCATTGTTGTGGCAAACGATCACGAAGATCCTACCTAGGATGGCGATAAAGATGCAACCTATGCTGGGAGATGGGAAGAGGTTTAGATTTTGGCATGACGATTGGATAAGAGATGGGGTCTTGAGGGAGAGGTTCTGTAGACTCTTCAGCCTATCCTGTGGTAGTGATGCGTTGGTTAGCCACATGTAGGCACATGATGCGCGGGCCTTCAAGTTCTACTCGAGGCTATCTGAAGGTAGGATGAAGGACCTCCTTAGGCTACATAGGGAGTTAGCTGAGGTTGAAGGACCATCGGTTGGCAGAGATCATTTCGTTTGAGATGATGGTAGATTCACGTTGAAGAAGGCCTACTGCTTCTTCACCGATGATGATGGGTAGGTGCACAAAGATGTTATGCTTGATGGGTAGGATGAAGGACCTCCTTAGGCTACATAGTGAGTTAGCTGAGGTTGAAGGACCATCGGTTGGCAGAGATCATTTCGTTTGAGGTGATGGTAGATTCACGTTGAAGAAGGCCTACTGCTTTGTCACCGATGATGATGGGTAGGTGCACAAAGATGTCATGCTTGATGCGGGAGTCATTTGGAGGAGCAAAGTGCCTAACAGAGTCAAGGTTTTCTTGTGGATGTTCGATTTTGGCAGGGTTATTACCAAAAGCCGCCGCTGACAACTTTTGGGTGTTGAAGATTGCAATTGCGACCGGTGCGAATCAGATGTGGAAGACGCGGACCATTTGTTCTTATCTTGTGTGCACTCGGCGCAGGCCGGGTGCAGGGCAAATATTCCGTGGCTTAGGGCAGACATTGGGTCCAACTTCTGGAGTTGCATAAGAGCGGTGTGCAGTAACGAGACAATCTTTCGTGGGCAATTGTTCTATTTTGAAAAAGTTCTTGAGCATTGTAGGGTGTTGTGTAACTCTTGGAATCTTGTAGTATAGTGCGAATCTTGTAGCGTAGCACTATGTACTCTCTTTTATATTTTAACTGAAAAAGCATGGTTGGTCCCAATCCTGGGATGCCACCCTTTCTCTTCTAAAAAAAGAGAGAATACTCGACAATAGTCCTTTAACAAGAATATGAAAATACATAAGGTGCTGAAAATAGAAAATAACTAAATAAATATGTCAACACCATTGATGTAACATTTAAGCAAGTCCCCTGCTGCTTCTATATATATATTAGTTGAAACATAGTTAATGAATTCTAATTCTGTGGACTTCTGATTCAGTTCATCTTTTTCAGACAATCGTTTACTATGCATTTGGCTCAACTTATGACATCATGGGCTGTCGTTTGTGATGTTTGGTATCTGGAACCTCAATATTTAAAAACTGGCGAAACGTCAATAGAGTTTGCAGAAAGGTTAGCTGTTATTGCCTCACAATACGTAGATAAGTATACGGTGACAATCCTTTAGCACTGCATTTCAGGGTTCGAGACATAATTTCTGTTCGTGCTGGTCTCAAAAAAGTTCCTTGGGATGGGTATCTGAAGTATTCTCGGCCAAGCCCAAAGCACACAGAACGAAAGTATGTTATAACATGTTTCCTTTCTGTGCTTTCTCTGAGTCAGCAGTGTTCCCATTGCATGCATGTGTACTTTCGTGTTTTCCTTTCTATTTTATTCTTATTTTATAGCTGTAGGTGTATATATTGATCTTCTTTGCTGCATGCTATTATACCTTCGTTGTATGGTTTTATGGTATTTAACATTTCTGCAAGCTCACAACCTTGTTTCATTTGTGTGAACTGCTGTCTCAAAAGCACAGGTTTGAGTGTTTCTTCCTATTTCTTTCACTGCGAAGATATAGCATATTATTATATGGTAGCTTTGCTTTTCTTTCTTTTCTAAAATGTAGATGGTTTCACCCTTAGCTGTCTGAAGGCAAGAGAGGGTTAGGACCCAGTATAAAAAATCGCCTCTCCTTTCATATAACCCTTTCCCGTCCAATTTTTGTTTGCTTTACAAGGTGATTACTTAGTATGTCTAGTACAAAATATATAAATGAAGAATTTTTGTTAATTACCCAATGCTCACAAAATTATAATTAAATATCCAAAAGATAAAGAATTAAGTGACCTACGTTATGCAATTTTTTATTATAAGAAATGATGCAATTTTAAGGTCCAAAATGACTTGTAAACATCGGAGTGTCTTTACAATACAGAAAATAAAAAAATAACAAAAACTGTGAACAAGGACACTTGCAAATAACGAAACCTTATGGGCTTAACATGCAATTTTTCCAAAACATAAAAAAAGAAATAGAATAGACCTTCTAACCCACGTCTAGGGCAGACATGGAGGGCGAGAGGTGCGACGCCACAAGCGGGGGAAAGGTCGTGGCGAGGCGGTGCCTCGCGGAGGAGGGCGAGGGGCGCGGCTGGACCGCGCGCTGGAGGCGGAGGAGCCACGGACTGGAGGAGGGCTATGGGTGGTGAAGGCGGAGGAGCGGAGCGGCCGCTAAGCGTGGAGGCGCAGACTGGGAAGCCGCAGGTGGCCTGCGGTCTGGGAAGCTGGAGATGCGCGCGCAGGGGCGGCGGTTGGCGATGGAGCAGTCGCACGGTGGAGCTAGTGAGGCGGCTGCGTGCGGCCGGGGCTCCTGTAGCTAGAGGCAGGGGAGACAGGCGCTGCGGTCTGGCTGGACGGAAGGGCGCCCGCAGCAGAGGTGGTCGCCAGGGGCTGGCGGCGAGCGGTGCTGGCGTGGAGATGCGCGTCAGCGACGTGGTAGGGGGAGTGGCGACGGCGGGCGCTGCTGATGCTTCCTCCTGTTTCTTTTTATTATTATTATTTTTATTATTTTTTATTTTTTGTAAACAGGAAACAAAAATGCAATGAAGAGGTGGTGTTTTGGTGATGGTGATGATATGATGATGTGCAAAAGAGATTAAAAATTGATTATGTGGTGGTGATGTTGTGATGATGATGGTGGTAATGGGGTGATAGATCAATGTGATGTAGTGATAAATGGTGTAAAACAACAACAAAAACAAATTTGTCAGATAAATAAAATAACAAAGAGAATGAGAGGGATTACTTACCTGTGATTCGCTGAATTTTGCAGAGCAGTTATGCTAGACTCCGGTCGTCGCCTCGATCAACTCCGTGCGGAATCGGAGTAGAGAAGCTGGACGATCTTCGAAGAAACTCGTGACGGTGGTGCGGACTACCGGATCTCGCCTTGAGGTTGTCGTCACTCAACTCATCTCCTACAACTCTCACCTAAAGGTTAAAGAGGTTGGACCTCACTTCTCTCGAAATGGCGGATGAAGATGAATGTGGGAGAAGAGAATAAAAAGGAGGGAGTTAGAAAAGAAGTGGAGAAAGTGGAGACTTGGAGTAGGGAACGAGTAAAGAAGAAGTAAAAGGAAGAAAAAATTAAAATAATCAATAAAATAAGTAGGCTACTAAAATAATGAAGAGAAAATAAAGGCAGAAGAAAATTATTAAAAAAATGAAAATAAATAAATAAATGAAATAATTAATTAATTAAAATAAATAATAATAAACTGAAATTCATAAAATAAAATATGAAAATAATAAAAAATGGGGTGACACGTGGTGGCTCCAGGAGCGGCTACGTGGCGCTCTCAGAAAATTCAAAAATTAAATGTAAAGAAAAATAAAAAAGAAATAACAAAGGAGGTCAAATCAAAAAGTGGTCAACATGAAGGTTGCTCGTCTCGACGAGATCTACAACTTCCGTGAAGGATCGAAAATCAAAGGAAGTCATATGTACAAAAAAATATTTTTGGGTGGTATCTTATAGAATATAAAACACCATATTTTTATCTTTTGCAATTTTTTTGTTATTTTTAAATAAGATAAAAATCAAAATAAAGTTAGAAAAAATATGAAAGAAATATTTACAACTTAATCTATTTTTTAATAACTAAGAAAATAAAAAGATAAAAATGAAGGGTATTTAGGTTAATATGTAGGGGCCCAAAACCCAAGTTTCACATACGATCTTCAATTTTTATGAAATTAATCTTGTTTTGAAGGTCTTTGAATGTATATTACTTTAAAAGTGAGTGGACCTAAATTAGACACTGTATGAGAGAGATATACGCATTTTAAGGTTCATTGTTCAAACTTGGATTTGGATTTTATTGGAAATTTCACAAGTTAGTATTTTTTTGATGTTTTTTTCTTAATTAGTGTTAGTAATATATACACTATAAAGCTAATTTTATTAGATTTGGAGTTAATATAAAATATATACAAATAGGTGATTTTAACTAATATACAGGTGAATATTTATAAGTGAATTTGGCTCCTTATTTAATGCTAATATGAATGCTAAAATGCAGATGTTATTTACACATGCATGAATGCTAATTATGCAATATAAATGATGAAATGCGGCTAATTACTCGAGAACAAATCTCTATTTTCAACTTTTACAGTGATGAATCACAGATTTATCAACTCCATATACTTAAACCTTGCTCGTCCCCGAGCAACTAAAATAAAATGCAAGAGTGAAGTGATTTTGGGTTCCATATCAAGGTCATGAACAAAAGTTGAAAATGGAGCTTGACTTGACCTTTGGATTAATAATGTGGTGAAATCTTATTGGGATCTGAATATAAGACTCAACAGCCTTTAAGTTCCACAAGTCTTCTATTCAAATTGCCTCAATAGTTAGGTCAGAACAAATCCTCATACGCAAATTCTGATGACCATGAATCTTACTTGTACTGTGTAAGTAAAATGTAGCTCTCCACATCAGAAATGGCAAAGAAATAGCCTCCTCTAATAAGGTAACTCTAATTCTTCGGTCCAATAACTCTTTCCTCGAGGAGCGAGGTATTCCTAAGTTCAAGTGCGACCGGCTCAAGAAGAGGGGGTGGAGAGAAGAATGGGCGGTAGCCAGTAAAGGTACCTATCCTAAGATGCTTGATCAGTGTGACCAAGTCATCCAGCTGCATGCTTTGAAGCTCTTCTTATTTTTCTATACTTGTATATATATTCCAGCATGCATTTTACTTTTCAATCAGGCATGCCCACTTTTGGAGGTTCTGCATTTTTTTCTTCTTTTTTTTGACATATATACAAGGTGCAGCATGTACATAAGGAGTTTTTCTCGTTGAACCAGTAGAGTATCCCTCTTTTGAAGCTTTATTGCAACCCATAACATCCCGTCCTTAGATGTCAACACCACCATACTAGGTTGAGATGCACTTCCCTCCCTAGAGGAGGATGGATGTTTCCACGTGTGTGCTACTCCAAGCCAAAGGATTCTACCTCCTCACCACCTCATCAATGAAGAGCTACGTGCATGGTGCTTGTCCAAAGGTCACTGTCTAAAAGAATCATGCATGTGCACGAGATATTCTACTTAGACCAATCAAGATGACATGTGAACATAGACTTGCGGACTCAAAAAATCAAGTCACTCGACCTGAAAAAATCTTAACTCCAGTTCCTATAAGGTTCTTCTGAGATTAGGTAGATTAAGGTCAAATCAAATCCATCCTTGACATCTACTCATAACTTGGTTCAGAACCCACTAACTTTTCACTGTGCATATGCTAGATATGCAGATGAGATGTAGATGACACGCTATATAGACGAATGACATGCAAGACTTTTTTTATGTAAGGATGCTATGCAAGAGTAAATAAGAAGCCTTTATTTTTAGTTTTTTGTGGTATATAACAGTTTTTACAAGAATATCAATTACAAGAATTTTACAACTTTTTATACAAGTATTATATAGATTATACAATATACATACTAGTATACATGTATTGTGATTGTTTTTCAATTTTTACCCACTCTGTAATTATTACATAATACATATACAAATACGTGAAAGTACGAACTATGGGTAAAGTATATATGTAGTATATACACGCCCCATCGCACATCAACATCACCCCATACTATGACCATCTCCTCCTCCGCTCAGCGATATACTCATCCATCTCTTCCTTCTCCATCCCAAGATATTTATTCATTATCTCGTAGGATGTAGGAGCCTTCACTCCCGTTTTCACTGCAGCGATTTCATCAATGACATGTTGGAGAAATGACCCTTCAGTAACATTGGCAGGAATGCTCCCCCCAAAGAAGAGCTTGTTGATGGCCTTCCCATCCTCTCCCATGTATTGCTGAACATGCCTTCACCGTCTTTTGCCTCGGATCTTGCTTGGTTTGTATTGCATGGATCCGCTCCTTGTCATGAAGGGCTCAATTCCCTTCCCCTTGTGCTTTCTGATTGGTGGTGGTAATGGTGTACCTCCATAACCACTCCCACTGCCACCTACATCATAGAAGTTGCCTTATGCACTACCGAGTTCTCTCCTCTCGAACTCACTCCTCATTGATTCTTTTGTTGCCCTCTTATATGCCCTCCTCTCCGTTGTAGTATGAATGTCAAAGGGGTAGACATAGTCATCGTTGTCTGAATCTGAGAGGACGTTGAATTCTTTCTCAAACATGAACTCTTTAAATTGTTCATCCCTCCTTACCCTCGCTGTTTCCCTATTCTTCTTCCCGTCCAAGCTGGCCTTCACCTTGTCCCTCAAATCTTTGGAATATCACGTGCACTTGGCAACATTTTTATTATTGCCAACAAGATGTTGCTTCATCCTCGTGATCTCCCTCCCAACTTCTTCCCATAGAAATTGCATTGTGGTTTCACTTTGTTGCCATCAGGAGTGGATGCTTACCTCCAACCAATGTCTCTACTGAAATCTCCCCTCTGATCCTCAAAAGTGTCAGATCATGATCTGAAATGTGCCATTACGATGATCACCGAAACCTGTGAGAAAATTGAAGAACAATTATTCGTAAGCCTGATGCGAATAATTAAGAATTAACTAATTATTTATGTTTTAATTTTCGGAATTAATATATTTTATTTTTTTAATACCTAATATTCACAAAGTCGTAAAATCTTGGTGTTTGAAATTGAAAGTATACTCTTAATATTCAGATTTTTACAAAAAAACACCTTATTTCTATACATTAGGGTCTTAGATCTAACAATTAGGGGGCTATTTTCAAGAAAAATCACCTAAGAGATGCAAAAATATAAAATAACACTTAGATCTAAGGTTCGATTTTCAGAATTACTTAATTTTTAAATTTCATTTACTAAAAGAATCTGAAACATGTTTTTTTATGTCCAAAACTTAGGATCCGAGTTTATCCTTGAAGAACTCATCATTATTCTACATTAAAAACAAAGTCCCAATTTTCTCTTCCATAGATCTCATAAATTATTTCAAAGTACGATTTACTACTTGTTATATATGAGATCTGAGTAAATACATTCATAACGCATCATTATTGTGCATTAAAACACAAAATCCCTAACTCTGGTCTCCAAAAATCAAGTTATATATTCAAAATCTCTAAAAAAACACCACACCAAGAGAGAACATCTTACGAACAAAAATCCTAAAACAATTTGAAGAAATTGATGAAGATTGGATCAATTTTGGCTTATATTGAAGAAAAGGGTAAAACAAGAACTTGGAGAACCAAAGCAGCCGAGTGTCTGTCGAAATGTGCAAATTTCGATCGACATTTCGGTCCATCTCGACAAAATACGGATTTTTTAAATACAAAATTTGCTTTTTTGGGCGACATGGCGAGATAACATGAAATATCATCGGTATTGCGCGAGATTTCGGTCGAAATCCGAGAAATTGACATGTATATGGGTTTCGATATACCGAGTCCATTGAAATCAAAATTTTGGCCAAATTTTGTCAAATTTTGCGAGATTTAGTACCCTACCATCTCCATGGATACTTGGGGATATGGTCAAGGTGGTTGTATATCCATGTACAATGACTTAGATAATGAGATTTAATCTCATATCCATATCTAGAAGACCTCTTAGAGATGCCTGCTCATGTTAGACAAAGTACTCAATCTTCTTATTATCTCTAAATCCTATTCAGACAAATATCCAAAATTTGGACTAAGATTGGATAACAACTAGTTCACTGAGCGGAGTCATTAAAATCCAAACTCATTTCATCACTCCCTCAGAATGGAAGTGTCATGGTATACAATCGTTTAAGATTACATCAGCTCCGACTATTCCTAATACCCGTACATCCTGTATCCTTGAAGACTATCTAAAACTCGAACTTCTGATCCCATTTTAGAATGTCACCTTCATGGTTTTATCGATAAGTTTCTCATTCGATCATTGAGAGTTGGTAACGATCATATGCTTTCCAAAAGCATATATCATACCTGCAAATCATGTCTTGTTTACAAAACAAAACGATCAACATTGGAATTTGGTTTATTCCAATATCTCATGAGTGAGCTCATGTCTTCTGGTTCAGTAGTGAACATGAATGATCCCTTTGAGAGATCGTCTTACTCATATGCTCCTGTATGCACACCAACACACCAATGTATATACCTTGATTAGATCATCAACCTAATGATATGTCAAATGTACATATTCAATCATATATCTATCTTCAATTAGAGAATGTGCGCATGTATCGTGATAGCATACGATAAAGGTCTTGGTATCTAGACATCGTTAAGTCAACTCTTTGATCTAACTTATCCAACACCTTCGAATCTCTATTCCTATGCAGATGGCCTACATCAAGAGGTCGGTCGGATGTCAGCCTTTGGAGTAAGGATTGCCATCTCATTCTCATGTTGGAGATCCTTTCTTGATAGTCACTTGTTGGTGCGATTGAGTCTTCAATCTATCCCTTTAGATATTCAACCATACACCAGTCTCTATGACCCGACATTTGGATCAACAGTTGTATGATATCAAGATGGCCATTGTAATTCAAACCATTTATTCTTCATTTCAAATTAAGGAGTGATTTGCAATAAATATTATTGCATAATGCCTCACCATAGACACTCATGTCCAACAGTTGGAAGAAGTGTGACAGTGAATCCTCGATTGCTACCTCCCATGTCATCCCGCTCGACCATCAATGTATGAGCAGAGGTACCACTAGAGCAAGGAAGATGGGGGGAGAGAGAGGAGGGGTGATGGGAGAGGTGCTCTCTACGGTTGCTTTGATACTATGCGGAAAGAGTGTGATTTTCTTTATTATGAATGGATACCCCAACTCTACTTATAGGGAAAAGATATGGTTATGGCTGCAATTGCCACTACTCTAGAATATTGATACAAAGGAGGGTTAGGACTATCTCTTATGTTTCTTAAGAGTAGACAACATATATCTTGATTAAGCCACTTAAATGAGTAGTGCTTGACGGATGGCTCTAAGTTGAGCATGATATATGTATATGTTCCTACTTGAGGGAGAGTGTTTAGATTTGGTTATCTTCGTTACTATTTTAATCATGTGATCTATACTTAATTATTCCTTTTATGTGGTTCTTACTTCTTAGTGTGTTTGAACCTTGAGTTTTCTCCTGTATATGAACTAAGTTATTCAGTTACTATTTTCTGATACTTTTCCTTTTAGACCATTTTAGAGAACTCCTTCACACCTGAATAATTGCTTTAGGTTACCTAGTCGAGTGAATACTGTATGTCAACTTGAAATTGCCTTTGCGTGATCTTTGGTCCACTTTCTCTCCAGGAAGTATAAAATGTTTATATATTGCATTTGCAGTTTCTGATGCCTCAATCCGCAACTTGTTTTCATGTACTAGCTTTATTTATTGTTACATATCCAATGGGATGTGGTCCTGTGGAGACCCCTGCTTATTTGAGCTGTTACAGTCATTGATGTAACATGGTTAGCTTCTTTATTCACTTGTCCTCCAGGTGAGAATCCCCGCTATCTTTGAACTATTCTCGGGATGGCAGTCCTTGCTTCACTTTATTTGAGAAACATAGTGGTTTGGTTAGGGACATCCAGACAGGGTCTTAAATAATGAAAATTTTACAAGGATGTCTGTAATATAAAAAAATGTACTAAGCCTTCTCTCACTATAAGTAGGATCGGCTACCTGGATTCTTGCTCAAATCCATGTTGAAAGATTCGACTATTTTTTACGCTCGCCGTCGACTACCTAAAGCAATCCCTGTAAGAGTAGAATTTGAACCCTTGTCTTTTGTGGGTAGACACACTGTACTACCGCTAGACCATTAAGTGGGTACGGGCGTGAGAACAATACAGAGGAAAAATATACTATGGCGGAGTTGTCCAGCCTTAGAAACAGGAAAAATATTCTTACAACATCAATTCTTGCATGACTGTTCTTTTGCAGGTATAGTTTCCAAATTTCATTGCACTTTTGCCGGAGCCTTCCCTTATTTCTCTTGGTTTTGGATTTAGCATATATTAACTTGATTTATTTGATCTATTTTCCATGATTAACTCGCTAAATTTGAAGGGCATGGCATTGGTTTGATAATGTTGCATCTTTCAGGCAACAGGCATTTGCAGATTCCATTTTGCGACGCCTTGCCAAGAAATAATGGTCGTCTTCAATAACTTTCAACGAGTATGTATTTCATTTGTTTCCCTTTTTCCCATCATCATCCCCTTCCCCATGTCTACTAAATAAGAGATATAAGAACCTCTTAAGTTGAGTGGAATAAAATTGTTCTTTTACTTAGTGGGATGCTATGCCACTTTTAATTTCAAGGCTGGTTGCGGTTGCAGGTCTGTCAATTCTCAAATCAACATTTCAACATTCATGGTTGTTGGATGTTTTTATTTCCTTGCCATTGGCAGGATTCCGTTTGTTCTCAGCTATTTCATTGCATACCATGGAATTCTTGATGGACCAGAAGTGTTTATTCCCACTTCTTAGGTCTTTAGACGAAACTGCTGATTGTGTAAAACAATGTCAATTTTGTATATTGTTCGGGTATCGTGCTTGTGCCCTCATCTGGTTCCGTGTGTAATGTGCATTATTTATTCGGTTCTAGTACCTGCATGTTTGTAATCCTCTGTTTCTGTTGCACATTTGCACTAGTTGAAAATGCATATCCGATGTGCGCGAAACTCCATTTCGATATTTCACATTTGCATATCCCTTGTAGGGCGATCGTTATTCGAATGTCAGAGGTCATAGTTTGTTTGTTTTTGAGGTTCAACCTTTCTCGACAATCTTCTTGACATAGCATAGTGCATATTATGGTTGTCTTTGCATGGAGGTTTTCTCATGCAACTTTCCGTTAAACACCTGAGGGCTAAATTTTATATTGGAACCACTGGTAAACCTCACATGTGCTATAGGACTAAGATTTTTTTAGATCATCGACATTGGCGAGGGGTTCTTGTGCATTGCGATTGTCATGGCACATCCTTGCTAGTCCAGATGGGTTGTTTCTGGTCTTCCAACAGCCGACAGTTTTGTTTCTTGAGTCTAGATCTGATCTCAGATTGAAAAACAAGATTATGGGATTTGAGACTACTTTCTCTCTTGCTTTGCCTTGGAATGACATTTTCCTCACTTCTTTCTGTGGGACCTTTCACCTTCCACCTTTTTAGAATTCCAAATGCCATGACACTGACACAACAGAGGATTTTGCTTTGAGCTTTTCCTAGTTACTTTGATATTTTCATATAATCAAGGTTTCCTCAACTCCCTCACCTGGCCAACTTGATATTTTGATTTGAGACCTGCATCCTAGATGTATTATTAATAAGTCTAGTAATGGAGCTTTTGAAGGATGTCTACTACAAACAGGTTTGTGGATCTGTAATAAAATGACTACTCCTTTCTTCTACAGGAAACTGGCTTGTTTGGCAGCTGCGAATGGTGGAAGGGAACTCTAGCTAAGCAATCGATTTTGCCCTCCGATTCCGAGGGGTCGAATCTTTTTTTGATATCATTGTAATAATTCTCAAAGCAATGGAGCTATTTACAGTGTCCGCAAATTTATTATGCGCTTAAGAGTATGGTGTTAAAATCTCCGCCACTGCTTGCTCAGATGATGGATAAGGGAGATGAGGGGATAAGGGGAGTTTATCCCCCAATCTGCTTAATTTACAAGAATAGAGTTGTGACAGATAAGGTGCGATAAGTGATAGCTATTATTTATTTTTTTGCTCAGTTGTAAGAGAAAGGATAAGGAAAATGTGAATTGTTATTTTTATATTAGTTTGACTCTTAGCTAAGCGATTTTGTTGGCGCTAGATCCAAGAACCTATCCATATTCATAAAACTATCTTTGTATATGTCGATCTCAAATGCTTTCAATGTTAAAGCATCCATGCCATGGATACCATATCTAACATCTTTCATTATGAAGACTCCTCAAGAGTTGCTTGATCCATGAGCTGAAAGAGAAGTGAGTCCATCGCAAATGGTCACATTGATTGTGCCATTGTAACTGATAAGTTGCGTAGCCAAAACATTTTGCAAAAAGATTACATAAATTGCTGAACATTTAATTCACTAGGCTCAAAGTACAATATTTTGAATGATCCATGTTTCGAAAAATCCTTCATACAATCTCTATGTATTCCAAATATGAATGATTAAATTTGTAGTTTTCAGTGTTTGTCAAAAGGACAGTACAACGTTCTTGTCACAAAGCAGTTCATTCTTCACTCACTTCACTCTTATTGAAATCTAAGATGTGGTTGATAAACATCATATGATACATACTATCACACCGATCCATCGGATCCATTGGATTCGGAATAATGCAACCAGAAAGAATGTTGGTGTAGCTCGGATCGAGGATAAGATGCGATAAAACCGTTTAAGATGGTTTGGTCATTAGCAAAGAAGATCAGTTGATGCACTAGTTAGGAGATGTGAGTGATGGAATGTTTAGTCTGCTAAGAGAGGGCAATGACGGCCCAAGAAGTGTTGGAAAGTGACTAACCCAAGATAGATCTGAATGGAGGCGAAGAATCGTTGTAACCGACCATACTTAATTGTGGGAAAAGGTTGTGTTGTTATCATGTCGATCCATTTGCTACAGCGATCAATGTCATTGAACCTAACCACCTGATTGATTGCTCACGCCAACCAACGACAACTTCACAACTTCATTTTAGGCAGATGCCATTGTTGCAAAAGGCATTTATAGAGAGACGATTTGTTTTGTTCGTGCCATATTTTAACGAGGCAATTATCACAAAGTAATCGTAGAGAGATTGATGTTAACCAATCACATAAAGCATTGACGTAAATTCTAACTTCTATCGTAATTATCAGTATGGTCAGTTAAGAAGTTGTTCACATCCATGTGGTAGGTGATCTTGGAGCTCTTTATCCTACCTAGTTTCCTCCCAGACAAACACGTCCTCATCGTTGTTGTTGACATCAAAATAACCTTAAATATTCTCCCTATCTACTTGTTCTGTTTTGGCTAGCCATGATGGTTGATGCACACAAAGGCAATATGATCATGACCTTGGTATTATTGGATGAAGTTGTTCCAATAATATAACAAGCAAGGAGAATAAGAACTTGCTGGTGGTATCTACGTAAGGGATGACAAGTAGAGCACGTAATCTCGACTTCAATATATCAAACATTCATTCGTTGCACATTTTCTTATGTGATGTATAGAGCCTACCATATCATACATGAAATTGAGAGATATGGCAGAGTAGACCATGGTAAGGAGAAAGAAATGTGTTAGTGTTCGTGTAGTCGCAATGCAATAGGGATGTTGATGTCCTTGCAGAACGTGAAAATCACCATTTTCTAGCGATCATCATTTGCCATGGAACCCTCCCAACCCGTGACCATATAGATGAATTTATTTTGAAATCGACAAAAGCTATTATATTCTAAGTGATGGTGATTGCAACACTTTGGTTCTTATTGTATGAACAAGTAGTTATGTGAAAATAACAAGTCATTGCCATCTTTACAAATTTAAAGAATGAAAAGAACACCATCAACCTCTCATTAATAGTAAGGTGTATGCCATGAAAGTGTGTCTACACATGCACATGATATTACAACAAAAAGGCAAGAAACAATGGCATTGAAGAAAGGTGTATGCTTATATACACGAAAGAAAGGGGTTGAAGCATTGTAACATGAAAAAAAGGTATATGTGTAGATATTTTGTAAATTTAGCCTAAGACGGTACCATCTTTTAGATTGTGGCACCTCACTCCCTCGCGGTGAGGAAGACAACACGTCGTGTCAACTCGACTACCTTGAACCACCCAAATTTGGATACCCGACAATAAACATAATGAGTGCATATAATCACCATTCAGACCATAAAAAGAAAAATAGTATACAATGTATCAATGCCAACAATATTTATTTACATGTACAGTTGCACAAATTTTTAAACAAATGGTACATCATTTTACATCACATCTAATTTGTACAAACAATCTGAAACTTTGAAATCTAGTATATCACCTATTGATTGTTCGATCATGCATATTGTCTTACTTGCGTAAATATGTAAATCTGCAACATGATTGGGAAACCAAGGGGTACAACGAATGGGACAAATGGTTCAGTAACGAATGGTGGCATAAACCTTTTATAACCTTCATACATATGAGAGAAAACATGCTAGTAATTTCGTGGACAATCATATATGGAAGCAACAAGTTATATGCAATAATTTGAAAGTATCTCAATTTAGAAGCAAGTGTAGATATTTTAATAAGATTTAAAAAATATTTAGCAAGGCATGTGGTACAACCCAAAAGTGTGTGAGTAGAGGGAGCAACTACTACAATAAAAGACAAGAACTCATCATGCTCATCAATACTAACTTGGTTCAAGCCCATACTTTAAGGGCTTGTTCGGTAAGGGAATAAGAAGGAATAAAGGCAATGGATAAGGTGGAATAAGACATTATTTTTGTTTTACTGTAATGATAGGAACAAGGAAAAATAAGGAGGAATAAGAATAGTTAGGTTCTATTCTCCATTCGATTGGCACATGCGGGATAAGGAATATGGATTGTAAGTTAGTGTATGAGGAGGAATAGGGGGAGATGGAGAGGGAAATAAGGGAGTGGATAAGGAGGAATAAGGGAAGATGGAAACAATGGAAAGGGAATAAGGGAGTGGATAAGGAGGAATAAGATAAGAGGAGAAATGGAATAAGGAAGTGAATAAGAAGGAATAATGAAAGAGGGGAATATGGGAATGGGAATAAGGGAGCGGATAAGGAGGAGTAAGAGAAGAAGAGAATATGGGAGTGGATAAGGAGAAATAATGGAAGATGGGAATAAGAGGCTAGTTTGATCCCTATTCCCCTACTAAATAGGCCCAAGATATGGAATTTTATTTTTAACTCATATTCTCGTCATGATTGTCTCTTAAAATTCTAGAGTTGACCAACATTTAAAACCTACTAAAACTGCACTCTTCTAGCACTTGGACATCTCATGTCATGTAAGACATCACAATATTTATCCATAATGCAAGAGATCAAGTAAGGTGGAAATGGACTGTGTATATACATTGTCTTACACATCTATATACATCATCTACTTTTATTTCGTTTTACGTTTTTGTTAATTAGTAAAAAACCTAAAATTAAATTAATGTGTAAATTATAATAGGCATTTTATGAAATTAGTTGAAGTAAATATTATCAAAGATGAACTATAAAATATCTCAAAATCGTTCGTGATTTGTACAAATTGCTTATTTTCGTTTCGGGGTCTTAATGAAAAACATGCATTTCATTCCCATCTGCATTTTTATTTTATACTACTTTTTATTTGATTTCGGTTTATATTTCTTTTCTAATTTTCTTTATTTACTTTCTTTTCTATATAGCTGGTCAACACTTTTCTTGGTCAACTTGCCAAATGGTGTGATGCCATTGGCCCGCTCATGTCAGCTCATCTTTCCCACTGTCGCAACCTATGACCGCAATCAACAAATTCACCTCGTTGTTGCAACCTATGTGCTTCTGCCATGTGTGATAAGAGACTTTCCTAGTCAACTCCCCCTCCCATGATCTCCTCTTCATCTATGACCCTCCACCAAATACTTCATGTTCTATTACGAGCCTGTCTTCTCTCCCATGTGGCATGACCCAAACTGCAAGCTACCGATGACACCCTAAATTCCAGCAATGCTCCTTGAATTGTAACCTCGTTGCATCAAAACTCCTTCGACAACCCACATTCTCGTCATCCACCATTTTTCATGAGAAGACTCGAGCTCCTGAGTGGATCTTGGTGATAGCGAGATCGAATCTCCTTCCAAGTTTAGACAAGATAGGTTCTCTCCAGGCGAGATCCGGTGATGTACTCAGAACTTTAAGTTAAAATCGGAGCTCCAAGCTCTATCCCACATGTACTTCGACCATTTAAATGTGGTTTCTTTATCTTTCTCTTCTTCTTGTTGTTTTACTATTACTTCTATACTACTTTCTTCTTTCTCCTCCTTTCGATTTAAATCCAACCCAACACCAGTCAACCGCCATTTCCATTTCGATCTCTTCATATTCCCTTCAAATCCATATCCACCGTCTTCAACTGAGCTCGCAATCGGAGCTTGAGTTCGTCCCAACCATCCACCAGGAGTTCATACGTACCCCTTCTTTTCGTGACGACTACCAAACATCTTCTTCTTCTTTGTTATACCATTTGTCGATGCAATCATTTCGATCCTTCCAAACGATGAGCTACCAATCCAGCCATTACTTCTCAGCCGTCGACCTCTACCTCATGCCTTCGTTCCTTTTTCATTTTGAAACTAAGATCTTAGACCTCGATCTTCAGTTTTCATGCTTTCAAGTCCTTCGTCGAGCATAAGCTCCATCATCCAACTTCATCGTCAGAGCATTGCCTCCATCAATAAGCAGCACTAAGCCTCTCTGTCGTGCAATATGTCAGGAACAAGTAATCCCACGAATATTATGGAAGCATATCAAATCGAGCAACTTGATGGATTAACAAACAAACCAAACGACAACAAGAACCACGAGTGCAATCAAACAACAATAATAATCCACGATCACAACCACAAAATCAACCATGAGTGCGCATTGGATTTTAATGTGGAAACCTCTAAAATAAGAGCGGTAAAAAACCACGGGTGTACTCGACCCAATCAAACTTCTCCACTAATCTTGGTGATCAAAATGTTCTCCCTATATATTATACAAAGCCTAATATTTCTCCCAAAGATGTATCAATAATGTATTACACCAACACAAACAGTTTAGAGAAAGATGGAGAAATATCACCAAAGATATGTATATCCACAGCTTGATCTTCTTCTCCTCTTGCAAATGAACCTTTTCCCTCTCCTTTGTACAGTCAGATCGTCATCCAAGACCCAACCCAAAGAAAACGGAAGGAGGATAAGAGATTGAATACATGAGAACCAAGATTGAATACATGAGAAATTTGCCCCCATGCCCTTTGGGGCATTTTGCAATTATATCCAGCATAGGTTGAAATTAACTTGAAATGGATACAACCCAAAAAATATCTCCCTCCAGCCCATGAGAAGGAGAACACAATTCAACAAGCTCCACATATAGAAGATGGACTTGTGAGGTCCAACATAATGGTTGAGTTCCTACATGGAACGGAATTTACCATCCAAACACTCATCATCTGCAAAGCAAAGTCTACTCCAATCCAACGACGGAACGACAATATTCAAACTTTCCCGAAAGCAATGAGTTTGGTCATCATATCTGCACCCTTATCATATGTGTAGATCTTGTCAAGAACAAGTGGCTTCTCTTCTAGGACATTCATATCCAATGATACTGCACATCAATGTGCTTCGCCCTCCTAATAAATGCGGAGTTCTTGCCTAGGTGAATGGCACTCTGAATAATGCACATACTTGTCCTAATCAAAACCAAGTTTCTACGTGAACTTATTCATCCACAGCAAGTCCTTGCATGCCTCTGTAGCTGCAAGGAACTTAGCCTTTGTAATAAAAAGAGTTGCACACTTTCGAAGTCCAAACTGTCAAAAAAATGCACCACCTGCTAATGACATCAAGTAACCCGATATGGACCATCTCCCATCAATGTCATCTGTCATGTATGAGTTTTTGTATCCAAGAAGAATATGTTTCTCTGCTACAAAGCAAAGACAGTAACTGCTAGTACCTCAAAGATATCTTAAGATCTACTTGACTACTTTCTAATGTTGTTTACATGAATTTGAGATGAATCTACTAATAACTCCAACCACAAGATTAATGTCTGGACTCATTCAAACCATAACATATATGAGACTACCTATAGCTGATGCATAGGGAACTCTATCCATATCTTTTCTTTCTGTAACTGTATGTGGGCAAATTTGTCTCTAGGTTCAAAACACAACACAAAATTTATTTGAAAGTATTTTCGATGCTTGAATAAAGTATATTATCCTAACAAAATTTTTGAAGATTTTAAAAATCAATTAGGGAAAATGTGGAATTAAAACATTGTTATTTTTTCAGCCTTTAACTTCCAATATCATGGTTATTAAAAGCTATGTAAAATGCATTTTATTATTTTTCAGACTTAATATGCATACATGAACAATAGGAGATGTTTTTAAGTTTTTGTTAAAAATATAATGCAAACAACAACCAAAATGAATTGAGTGATTTGAGTATTTAAATCCTAAAAGCATCCAACATCAACAATTTTGCAATTCCAAATTTCCATAGATAGACAATTATATGGGGAATACATAGTACTTTGAATTTTTTCTAGAAAATAATGTGGCAACTAATTAATAATTAATACACTCAATAATTATTTAAAGCAACATAAAGCAATGCATCTGTTGATTTGTATGCATGTTATAGATCACATTAAAATCTACAAATGCTATTTTCTTGGAATTGTTGGAGTAATATGTGATTTATTATGAAATAAACAAGCATTATTGGTAAAATATGCATTTTTTCACGCTTTCAATTTAAATAACCAATCACATCATATAAAAATTCCAGAAAATAATCAAGACATATAACACTAGTTAACTATAACATGCATTTTTGGGTTTTGGGAAATATAAAACTTAAAGTTTCCAACACTTATCCAATTACAAGGGTTTGAACGCAAATATAAGTTAAATTAAGGGAACGGATCCTCTATTTAGGAGGATTGCAGCATAGGTGTTGTAATCCTCTTTAGGATATTTTTATGATTTTGATTTCAAAATTTAACCTTATAGATTGAATTTTAATTTAATTTTCTACATATCCTCCAGATTTCGTCCAAATCCGAGCTTATTTGCTATTTTATCTTAATGGTAAAAAATTCAGTCATAATCTAAGCAACTTAAATTCAATTCAAAAAAAGATCTGAAACAAATAAGCTCAATTTTGGACAAAATTTGTGGGATAGGTAAAAGACTAAACTAAAATTCAATCTATAAGGTTAGATTTTGAAATCAAAATCATATAAATACCCTGGAGAGGATTACAACACTTCTGTTGCAATCCTCCCTACAGCAGAGGATCCATTTCTTTAAATTAAAGCTCCAAGAACCATGCTTAAGGACACTTTTAGAATTAAAAATGTTGACTATGCTTGAATGCAAATTTGTCATAGAGTATCTCCTTTATAACCCTTTGAGGCCTTTGATGCAATTGCCCAAGCATGTGGCTACGCACATGAGATGCTAGAGATCTAATGGTCGTGGTGCAATTATTTTTAAGCTAATTGTGTGGACTGGAACATGACACATGGGTCTCTAGGGGCTCGTTTGGTTGCTGGGTTGGAATGGGTTGGGGTTAGGGCTGTCAGAAATTTCTCAAATTCGGCATTCGCTCAAATTCGGCTCGCTAAAAGTTCAATTCAGATTCGATTCGAAAATAAATGAATCGAACCTGAATACGAGTTTGGGCTCGATTAAATAAATGAACGAACCTCAAAAATATAGGTTCGCTCAGGTTCGGTTCGTTAAAAATTCGATTATATACACACATATATACATAAAAGTATATATACATACATATTGTATATATACAAGGAAAAAAATACATTCTATATTAACATAAGGACATTCACTTATTTTTCCAAACCCATCCAGTCATCCACTCCCTAAGTCTCTATTTCCTATACTCGAAACCCCATAAAACCCTCCTCTGCAACTGCAGTTTTTCCCTTTGAACAGAAACACATGCACAACATTTATTCTTAAATGAACCTTTAACGAGCCGAACCGAACCTTTACGAACCTTACCCGAGCCGAACCGAACCTGATTACAGTTTTCATTTTATCGAGCCGAACCGAGCTCGAGCCTGAAAGTATACTAAACGAGCCGAACAGAGTCTGGGTTGGTTCGCTCAGGTTCGGCTCGTTTACACCTCTAGTTGGGGTAACCCGATTGGAATAATAGTTGTTTGGATGGTTATGAGAGTTGGAGAGGGTTGAAATAAAGAATGTGATGTAATGTCACTATAATTTGTGATATAATTCCAGCCATCAAAAGAGGGGGGTAAACCGGGTTACCCCGAGATAACCCGGTTACCAAACGACTGATGATGCCAATCCAACGTCGGTGGTGGGTAGTTGTTCGATAGCGGAGTTGACCACTGAGAGTTTGATCAGACGGTGGTAGATGCATGGTCCTTCGAGACAACGGAGATCGATAAATGGAGCCCAATTGAGGATGAGCATAGCATGATTCCTCCTCCTCCTCCTCTTGGTTGTAGTTCAGACATGGAGATCTACAATAATCAAGCTCCAGTGGAGGAGAAGGTCGACACAAGACCCTTCGGGAGATCCTACGAATCACTAGTAAGGACTAGAATTCCAATGAACGATGAGGGTGGTGCTTTACTGGAGATGGTGTTTGATGCAGTGTAGCAAAGGTGGAACCGTGGAAGTGGGTTGCTGCTCTTCTGGAGATGGGTGAGGCACATTGAAGATGCTCTTTGTGCATGAGGACAACAACTCTCTCCTCCTTCCAATTTTTTTTTGGTTGGGTCTTGGATGACGATCGGTGATCATGCAGTTGAGAGGTAGAAGGTTCACTTGCAAGAGGAGAAGGAGATCCAAGTCGTGGAAGCCACATCTTTGGTGAAATTTCGCCATCTTTCTCTCTTCTATTTACGTTGGTGTGATACGTTATTGATACATCTTTGGGAGAATAGAGCGGATCCTCTGCTGTGCAGCAGGGATCTGCTGCAACCCGAGAGTGTACCCGAGCTGCTCGATCGAGATCAAGCGGTTCGCAAGGTAAGGACCCACGAAACCCTTGATTTCGTGCGAACCGCTCGATCTCGATCGAGCGGCTCGGGTACACTCCCGATTGCAGCAGATCCCTGCTGCCCAGCAGAGGATCCGCTTCCTTGGGAGAAAGATTTGACTTTGTATAGCTTATAGGGAAAACACACACACACACACACACACACACACACATAGGAGACCTTTCAAATGAGGTGGGTCTTTTCTGAGATTGTAAAGGTCACTGTCAATTTAGTAAAAAGTCTATAACAATTTTGTAAAAATATAAACTGCACGTTGTAAAAGAAATGATTTTGTAAAATACAACATCCAAATTTAAAGCAACATTTTCATCCAATATAATATTATTTTCATAATTTTATTTTCACTATGCATGTTGTGCTAATATTTATTGTTAAATCTATAAAATGATAAATTATAAAATATATTGAAAAGATGCCTAAATTGAGGGTGACTCACCATATATATGGTGAGATCCCACCTAATTTGAAGTTTCTCCTACACACACTTAGGTTTCAAAATACATTGCACATTCATTTTGCCTTTCACCTGCATTTTGCACTTTGCGTCTGCATTGCATTCCTTAAAAAATATAAAAAATAGCATTTTGTGAACTTAGATTTCTTGGTTGTATTGATTGAAATTAAAACTATATATTTTCTTCTTATGTTAGAGGTTGGTCTTGTCCAAATAAAATAAATACACACACCATAGATTTACATTACTATACAAATTTTGATTTGGTTGCTTCTTATCCAATGTTACAACAATTCGCTATGCTTAAAGCATCTTTTCACTTGCATGACTTCTGGACACTAAACCCTTTGAAAAAATTGCATCTTGTCTTTTTTTTAAATGTATTAATTAAATAACATATTTAAATAATTAGGATTGTGTTATAACTCTCCCTTAAAAATCGACTGGACTTGGGTATACCTAAGTAAAATATATTTTAATTGTAATTTAGCCACCATTTTTTTGGGATAGTTCCATTTTAGTCCGATCACCTTTTTATTCCCTAAAAAATATTTAAAAATCCTGAAGATTTCTTGAAAATTTTCTTGAAAATTTCTTAAAATATTGGATGATGTTTACAACAAATTAGGATAGGTCGCATCTTGTTTAGATGTTCATAAATTTGAAAAAAAATAGAGTTCATCTTGTGTCCTTTAGAAGTCAAAAGTGGACCAAAAATTCAAAGAAATAGCGAGAGCGTGTCGATTCCTTTCGGATTGATCCTCGACTTGTCATATACATTTTTGTGCTCCATTTAACCAGTAATTATCGTTCTATTTGTTTGATTTTAACTTTGGCGGGTTCGTGACAACTTGTTAAAAATCATCAATTACACCATATATTTTCATCGTCAATATTTCGATGTTGTTGGTGGGGACATATGCAATGCCTCACAATTTTCACAGTTTTTTATTATTTCATTTCTAATTAAATATTTGGGATTTTATCACTTGTGCCCCTCCGAGATGTTGCAATATCAGTTATGCCCCTATCTTTTTCGTAATATCAGTTGTGCCCCTCAAAAGTTTCTCCGTCATCAGTTGTGCCCTTCCGTCAGGTTGACCGTCAATGAATTGACTTAACCATGGTTTGTTCAAATCTTGGTGCATTTAAGAGGGGTATTATTGTCCAGGGACCTCTTCTTCCTCCTCCAACCTCCTCCTCCTCCCTCTCCGGCCTGAGCTCCGCCCCGAGCTCCCCTCCCCTCCCCGACGCCGCCCCGAGCTCCCCTCCCCTCCCCGGCGACACCCCGCATCCCCTACCCTCCCCGGCGCCGCACCTCCCCCCCCCCCCCCCCCCCCCGCACCTCCTTCCAGCCCGTCGCCCCCTCCCCTCCCCTCCCGGCGCCGCCCCCTGCCTTCAACCTTCAAGCTTCAACCTTCAAGCTTGTTTCACGGAAATTTTAGCAGCAGAGCACGATAGAGATTGAACCTTCACCACCTACTAGTTCCACTCCAAAAACCTTCTCAGAAGCAATTGTCTATCAAGGAGGTCCGGTCAGATCTTGTGCTCAGCCACAGGATCGTCCTCTGCAATGGGTTGAACCCAACGAAGAAGAATAGGAACCTCCTTCGTCCATAGAGATTCAGCAGAAGACCCACAGTCTTCGTCCAATCATTGCTCCTCTCCGAATCTGCCCAGCAGTTAGACCCATGCGACCCTTTATTCCCAAACAAAATCTCCAACCGCGTGCGGACGGGGGGCGGCAGAGGGGAGGGGCGGAGGGGGGAGGGGGGAGGTGCGGGGGCGGAGGGAGGTGCTGGGGGCGGAGCCGGCAGCTCGAGGCGGAGGAGGGAGATCTCCGGCGGCGCGGTGCGGGGCAGGGGGAGGGGGTGACCTGGGCACGGATGGGGGGGGCGGCGCCGGGGAGGGGAGGGGGCGACGGGATGGAAGGAGGTGCGGGGGGGGGGGGGGGGGAGGAGGTGCGGCGCCGGGGAGGGTAGGGGCTGCGGGGAGCTCGGGGCGGAGAGGGAGGAGGAGGAGGTCGGAGGAGGAGGAAGAAGATGGGAAGAGGAGGAAGAAGAAGATGTTGGGGAAGAGGAGGATGAAATGACCATATAACCTTTTAAAAAAAAATAATTCCTCTTTTGTCCTCAAAGTTAACGTCCGTTTGCACTGTAGATGGACGGTCACTAACCCGAGGGGCACAAGTGATAAAATAGCAACTTTTGAGGGGCACAACTGATATTACGAAAAAGATAGGGGCATAACTGATATTGCAACATCTCGGAGGGGCACAAGTGATAAAATCCCTAAATATTTTGATCTTGTCTGAGTTGTCTCAGGTACTTTTAGGGCCTGTTTGGTTGCAGGGTTGGGTAGGATTGAGTTGGGCTGGGTTGGGCTGGGTGAATAGTAATCTGTAGGAGGAAGTACCCTTGTGAATAGTAACCAGGGTTTGACCAACCCTGCCCAACCCTGCAACCAAACAGGCCCTTAGTGCAATATCCTGCGGCCAACTTTTTGAAGAGAAAATCAACAAACCATATTAGGAAGCCTCGATTGCCTCTCGTGACCACACTCAAATTAATTTTTACATCATTTATCTTTGGGTGTTCGGATATGATCATGTCATTGTAAGGATTTAAATTTTGGATTGTAACAACTCCTTAAACTCTCTCCCTCCATTTATATGTACATTTGTTCTTTGGAATTGTTACACGTGCCTTTGGATTTTTTTTTGCAACAACTCTTATACCCTTAAATTCTTTGTAATTACACTTTTGCCCCCATATACTTACAAAATTCATTGCAGTATCCTTCCATTATAACACCTATGCTCATATATTACACTAACGAAAAGGGTAAATACTGCGAATTTTGTAAGAATAGAAGTAAGAATATAGGAATACAAGTATAATTGCAAAAAAAAACTTGGACCATATATTATTCGAAAAACTCATAAAGGAACATGTGTTTCTAGCCCTACTTTTTTTTCATGTTTTGATTGTTTTATTTTACACCTATGCTTTCAAATTAATAGCTAAAATAAGAGAGGAAAAGTCATAAAATTGAAAAAAGAATACAATTTCTTGTCACATACATTAAGAGTACATACACTCTTGGCTTCGATCCCTGAATCATATTTGCATGTCGACAACTAGAGCAAGGTACATGATTTCCACATTTATCACGAACATATTCACCATAAAATTTTAAAGATTGTAATGCCAAAGGAATCATTATCATGTATCTCCCTAAGGGTGTCCCAAGTTTCTCTGTTGAATCTAATTAGGCCATAAATTACAAATGTCTGGAAAAGTTAGTCTTCTTTCACAAGGCCACCTTCTTTGATGTAATGAAAGGGAAGGACCCTCGATAATTATAGAGCATCTCGAATAAATAATCCACACTAACAATGCATCCTTCTCCCCCAAAAAAAGATTTTAATAAACCCCTACTGCGATGCGGCGATATATTTGCAAGGGGAAGTATGTTACCTTGTTTGCTTACCCTCAGTTTCTTTGTGCCTTGACTTAGATTTTTTTTATTTTAGATATGGCTTTGACCATTCCTTGAGCCCAACAATTAGTTGTCCATAAGCATATCTCAATTAATGGTCGTATAGTAGACATACCCGCAACTGATCAACTGGATTGTGTATTATCCATGTGAGATATAGAAGATTCATCCACTGTAACATCCTTAAATTCTAATGACTAAGTAAACCCAAGATGATTAACCATTAGTGAGCATATGCTAAATTTGAGATGTTAATTGTGGCTAAGTAAGGTTAGAGACTAAGGTTTGGTAGTCATTTGTGGATTTCCATTTATGGGTGGGCCTTGGTTGCAATTAAGAGGAGTGGGTGGGGCTATGTTGCAATTTTTTTCACAAGGGAGTAACTCCCCTTAGGCAACCCCTGTAAACCCACTTCGTATCCTCCATTTTCCCCACTCCAAAAGCCATAACCGACCACTTCTTCTTCTCCACCTTCTCTCCTTGATACCCACCCAAATCTCCACCAAATTCGAGTTTCTTGGGCTCAAATTAAAGCTGGAAGGAAGGAGCTTCTTCTCCACCAGGTACATGTTGAATCCAAGGCCAAGCTTGTATCGAAATTGGTGATAGAAGACTGGAGTTGCTGCTGTTCTTGAGCTGTTCTTGAGCAATTCTGGAGCACTGTTTAAAGGTACAAATATACCCTTCTCTTGCTGCCATTAAGTGGATTTAAACCACCAAAAAACCCAGATCTTTGGTTGAGCATTTGTTTTGGATTTTGGTGGTGATAAAATGAGGTTTTGTGGCTTCTTGTGGACGAAATTTGTGGAATTTCCAGATCTGTTCATACTTAATAAATCCGAGTTTTTGACCTGGTTCGGGGGACATTCTTGAGCTATTTTATGGGCATTTGATTGCTGTTATATCCTCCATCAATTTGGTTTTAGAGCCATGCCTTTAGTTTAGGTTTTAGTGGTGGTTTTGGGGGAAAACTGGCTGCTGTTCATATGGCAGTTCTGTCGAGTTTTCAGAATCTGTGATCTTCTTTGTATTCGTGTTATGCATGCTTTTTGGGATGATCTTAAAAACCATTTTCGTGGTTTTGGTTGCTGTATGAATGGGGGTTATAAAACCCATGAAATCCATGCCTTTAGTTTAGGTTTTAGTGGTGGTTTTGGGGGAGAACTGGCTGTTGTTCATATGGCAATTCTGTCGAGTTTCCAGAATCTGTGTGTCTTCCTTTTAATCCAAGTTAGACATGTATTTTGGGATCTTTCTTGGGTTATCTTAGGTAGAATCATATGTTTATTAATACTCCATTAAGGTAGACTTAAATCCATGGGGTTAAATATGAAATTGCATGTGATTATAACATCTTAAAGAGACTATACATGGACGGTCATACTGAAATTTTCAGATTTGTTGTTGTAAATGTTGGCCAATAACTTGCATGATTTGGGAGTCTTCTTTAAATTCCCTTGAGTAGATTTACTTACTGATTATGATCCCAATAAATTGGTTTATGATTCTTGGTTTTAAATTTGAAAATTTAGGTGATTAGAAATGTTTTGGATGTTGACATATGCATGTAACTGAATGTGTCCAGATCTGTCCATGAACCTTAAGTTAGTGTTTTAAGATGCATTTGAGGAGTTTCTTCATGTTTCCTTGAGTGCAATTACTTGTTGGTATATACTTTTTCATATCAACCATTAATCCATGGGTTTGTTTTAGAAAAATGAGGAGTTTTTGAGGAGTTATTGACTACCTATATGATATCTCCACTGAATGTTCAGATTGGAGATGGTTGCCTTAGGACTAAGAACATACATGATTTTGACAATATCCTTAGACATCCTTTGGTGGATTTGACTATAGATATTTAGGGGATGTAATACACATGAAATCCATGTATTTGGATTGGTTTTGATGAAGATTTTGAGACTAATTTGGTTGCTGTCCACGAACAAAACTGTGACCAAATTCCATTGTAGAGTGCATGTTTAATCAAACTTTTAGGCATCCTTTAATAAGTTTTAAAAACCCCAAGTTCTCATTGGTTTCCCTGTATTGAATTGGTAAATAATGATTTAATCCCATTAAGGAGAAGGATTAAGAGAGGATAAATTGCCTTAAGGTTGCAGACATATACTTGCTGTACACATAGGTCTATGTGTGGAATAGATGCATGATTGGAGCATGTGATACCCTCAAAAGATCCCTTTAAATGATAGACCTTAAAGTAAATTAAACACCTAAATGGTGTCTTTAAAGTCATGAATTTGGGTGTGAACTTAAAAGGAATAGATGCCTTGGATTATTATGAAGTATACACACACAATGTCAATGTTTTGGGGTGATAAAAATTGGATAGGGTAAACCTCGATTAGTAACCATGTTAGAGCAAACTCTAGGATAATTGTTACATATAAAGGTGGGCTTGAAACATCTATTATGAAATTTAGAGATTTGGAGATGATCTTAAGGATACATATATATAAATATATGTAGTACCATACAGGAAAACAAAACTTTATGAACTTGCCATGAAGCAAGTCTTCCTCTTAGAGTAGCCCGATCCTTGTAGGTAATTGTGAATCTTATGGGGGCATAGGAAAGGAAGAGGTTTTCCGTTAAGATAGCCAAGATCATAAGATAGATGTTTCTTCAGTAAGAATTTAGAGAGAGACTATCGAACAGGTCAGTATCCCTTACCTAGGATCAGTTAAGGTTCTTATTGAACAAGTTCGAGTTTGGGACTGACAACTTGTGAATGGGAAATAAATCAAAGAAACCTTAGACACTTAGGGGAAACATGAAAATAACAGAAATGATGATGTCACATATGATCAGTCATGGAGATTGATGCTCCGAATGTGCGAGGGCGCGGTGACCCTCACCTGAGCAGGAGATGAGGTCGCTCAGGCTTGGGTAGCGGACACTGAGAGCATGGGTCTAGGATCCCAGTCTTTTTACGTGTTTTCTCCGAGCTGGCTCGGTTTTTACGCTTCGTTGGGATCCACGAGTTGTCTAGACCATTCCGCTGACCCGTTGGCTTTTCTTTGAGAACCTACGTTGGGGGTTCTCTGCAGTTAGTTACGAGCTCGTCTGATTTTTACTTAGCTTTTCTCCTTCGGGAGTTGAGCAACGAGAGAGGAAGTCGGGTCCGGCAGGCTTACCTCTTCTCTTTCCTGCCTCTAGTGGCGTAGTAGTCGTAATACCACTGCCTTTCCCTTGGACCACACTTCCACTGGGATTGGCGAGAGCAGACGAATCCCTTCAGAGGTTTCCTCACCGTTGAGTTTATTACCTTTCCGCCAGGCTGGTGTCTTGGTGATGGGGTAGTGATCGATTAATATGTGACAGTTCACCAATTGGCCAGTTAAGTTATAAATTCCATCTGTGGACATTAAGGATTTAATTACCTTTCCGCCAGGCTGGTGTCCTGGTGGTGGGGTAATGGTTAGTAGACGCTAAGGATTTCACTTACCTTTCCGCCGGGCTGTGACCTCGTAATGGGGTAAGAGATGAGTGATTCTCCGCTAGGAGACTAGTGACAACAGTTCCGTTAGTAGAGGCTAACGAGGGTTGGGTGTTGAGAGAGTTGTGAGTACGATTCCTCTTATACACCTTCGTGAGCGAGCTATCACACGTGTCGACCAAGGATCAATGAAAGTTGAGAGAACAAGCTAGAAGGAGTGTTGGGAACTTAGTTAGGATGCAAGACACCACCGCATGCCTACGGAGGCACCCCAACCCTGAGGCGTACATCATACCTCAGAGTCATAGTGTGAGATTCAACCTGGACTTTGAAGTCCTATCCGGATGTCGAGGTCCTAACTGGACCAAGACCACAGATTTACTTCTAGGCTTGAGTTGTAGTTGGGTTAGTTCCACTGATCGAGGGAGACACAGTGTGGTAGTGAGCGAGTGTATTCTTGATAGATTTCAGAAAGCAAGTAAATAATTTAAAAGAATCAATTAACCCACTTTTACTCGCTAGCTTCTTTTGTACACTACAGTTACTATACGGTTTTCTAGTTGTTCTGGTTTGTTCTTACTACTTTTCTTAGTAGAACTATGTAGAATTTGTACTTAACAACTTTGTGACAGATACTTGTTTGTCTTTTTTTCTACTTGTGGCAGGCAAGGGCCCAGCGACCGAGTAGCTGATGTAGTTTGGGCTACTGTTGTTTCTTTTGGTGCTACACTTTCAGAGCAGGTATATCCTTTGGAGGTCATTAGACAGTTGTTAGTTGTGTTCTCTTTTGTAGCCTGATCTTTGGGGTATTTACATGTATTTTGAATGTTGTGGAACTTCAGCATGTTATATGAATGAGCTGAAAATGAATGGATATCCTTTTTGTTCAGTTATGGTGTACTACTACTTGTGCTTTTAGTTTTCTTGTGGTTGCTTGCATAGTCAAAATTAAATCTTGTGAATGTCATGTTTTAAAACGCGAAAAATTTCTTCAGGGTTTCGTAACAAGGGATTAACTCTAAGCTGATTAAGTAGGTGAATGACGTGTTTGACGGGTAACCTAAGGTCCTCGGGAGGACGGGGTGTTACATCCACCTGGGACGAAGAGAAAATTTTATCTATTTTCTTTAATTATTCAGTTAAATTGATGATTTGTCATTGGAGCAGATAACAACAAACACTTCGTTGCATTGGACATGTATATTTCTTTATTTTCTGATGGATTTTATAAGATTTTTGTAGTTAAGTCTAATAATAAGCAAGAAATATCCATCTTTCTACAATTCATTACATACTTTTACCATTACTAATCATGTTCCTTTTGTCAATTTAGCTCCTAATACATGATCATTTAAATATGATTTCGTTGTTATTGGGACAAGATTTCAATGACCGAGGAATCATTACCGCATGACATAGATGGGGAGGTCTTAAGTGTCACCAATTCGATTCGAAGCACGCAATTTTATGTTGTCTTCTGGTTGAAAATGAGCATGGGGATTCTTTTTGGAGGAAAATATTGATGCTAAAGACAGATGACAACCTGCTATTTACATCCCATGGTCTCATTCCAGTTTATGATCTCGGGCCTTTTATTTTCGATGGTACCCCAATTTTTGTACCCTACCCCTCACTGTTTGATCAAGTTGAGATCTGTACCCTCACGTCCAGTTTGATCAAGTTGAAATCGATAATGAATCAAATGATGAGGTTGATGATGAAACTAATAATGATTACGTAGGAAAAACATTGGGGACACCATTTCCACTTGCATGTTACCACTCTTAATTATTCTATCCCATCTGATCAAGGACCTCATTGATGACAAATTCAAACCTTGTGCATCGAACCACTTTGAAATCTTTGAATGCTGGTCGGATCATCTGCAACCTTAAATGATCATTTCTTCTGAAGGTAATTTTGGAACTAAGATTCATTATGAAAGAGAAGTTCAGATTGGATCGGATAATGATGATATTATAGCGTATAGCACCGGTGTTGTACATCCGATGATGATCAGAAGTCCCTCGTAGGGGACCGGATGGTTGGCATACATCTTGGGATCCTCCAATCATCATCGGATGGATCTCTTGCATTACAAGAGGTGCTGTAATAGCAGAGGATCCACTACAAGGAAAACAAGTTGTGACTACAGAATTATGGCCACGGATATGGGGTTTATAGCCACAGAATTAGGCTCTGGTCACGATACATCGTGGCCAGTAGCCGTAACTACAAGTCTCATCGCGAGAGTTCTCTAGCCACGAATATGGCGTGGCCACAGAACTTATCCTTGCCACAACTCTTATATGAAGTCTTTGGCCACAGATTGTGGCTACGAGAAACTAGTGACCACGGAATTATCGTTACCACAAGTTTCCGTAGCCACATTCCATGAACACAACTCATTTTTCTTGTAGTGATCAAGTTGTTCATGTAGACGGCCCTCCTGTCTCCCGATCACGTTTTGCCGAATCATTCGAGAAAGGCTGATTGATCACCACTTCAGTTCGTCTTTGGTCGGATCCACCTCATTTGGTCACGATTAATTCCTCTGTCAGTAGCTCGCAGAGAAAAATACCACACTGCTTCCTATGTGTGTGGTGGATATCGATACTGATTATAATGGCGGTGCAAGATCTCCGTGGAAGAAATTATATATGTATTTATATTCTGCAAGTTTAAGTTGATGCAGTTTCCGAACACATGCTTCTTGTTGAAGATAAAGATCACGCGTATTCTACAAATTAAGAAACGATGCTGTCTTCGATAAAGAAAATCTAAAAATCAACACATAACGGCCTGTTCTCCGATCAGTTCGAGGACAGGAAAAGTCCCGAGGATTTCACATCCTAATTATTAAAACAGTTCCATGCACATAAACACGGAAACACGTACGTACATAGCAGCAGCAGCAGCAGTGGTTACTGGATGTAGGATTGGCCGGTGATATCGACATCTCGGTCGCCGGTGGACGGAGGAGGCTCGTTCTTCGGCCGGGTCACTGCCGCCTCCTCGGGCCCATCTGCACTCTGTGTCTCGCTAGCCGGATGGTCGCGGGGCTTGTACACCTCCCCTTCCTCCTTGCCGTACAGACCTCCCCCGTAGGCGTCCTCGACCACTGGTTTCATGGGGGACATGTGCTCTTGTTGCGGTTCCTGCTTTCGTCTCATCCGTTGCTCCTCTTCTTCTCCTTTTCCTTCCATGGATTGGAGGCTCCTCCTCTCTCGTACTCTCCCTTAGTTGTTGCTGCGTTGCTTCCGCCTTGTTTATGTGGGTCGATGTACACTGTGTTGCTTCGGATATGTGTACGTGCAGGGCGGTGCGACTCGATCTGGAGTACGCGTGGCGTGAGCAGGCGACACCTTTTACGTGATAAGAACAGCAGCACTGATTTGGATCTTGACGTTTTTCTATTGTTTCTTCCAAACTTATATAGTGGAGTTAAATAGACGTGAAGAAATTCATCTCTACGTACGTCTCTTTACCATAAACCAGTTCGGAAGGTTAAGAAGCTGTGCAGTAATTTGATCAAGCGCACGATTTTATGATCAACTCTTTTTTTAGATAATAATTATTAGATTTTTAAATCTTAATATCTAGTTTTGCAAAGTAAACAGTAGTATTTTTTTTAGATAATAATTATTAGATTTTTAAATCTTAATCTCTAGTTTTGCAAAGTAAACAGTGACAACTCTTTTTTCTAGATAATAATTATTAGATTTTTAAATCTTAATATTTAGTTTTGCAAAGTAAACAAAAATTTTCAATTGATTAAATAAAAAGCATCGATGCTATTTGCTATGGCCGTGATTGAGGGCCTTCTTTGATTCCAGGCAAGTAAGAGAAAAAATGGTAGTGATTTAAGGAGCGATGGAACATTGGTATGCTACTGGATATGGATATGGATATATCTGTATCTATCCTTCTATTTATTTTTAATCGAAAAAATATACATTTTTTTTATTTCCTGCGGATAAGGAAACATATAAAGATAAGTTTTTTTTGCAGGCATGCATGTACATAGATAAGGTTTTTATTTTTTAAGGATATGGATACGGATATGAATATCCATGTTATTGAATCTACATGTGTATATTGTGTGCACATATCTCGTTGTGTATGACATGTATCCATAATATACATTATATATAGTTACAGGTAATATACTGCATTTTGAAGTCATTTCCAAATGCAAGAAGAAAAATAAATTTATTTATACTATTCAATTATTTGTTATGCCCTAATAGCAATGAATAATTTCATATTCGTTGCCATGTTTTCTATATTTATATATATAACAACAAATATTATCTCATAATTGATTGCTTCGGAGAAGCAATGAATACCGTATATGTCGCTAACACTTAATATTTTACCAGTTATCGTTGATAAATCTTTCTATTATGATTAATTAACACTTATTTATATATGTTTATAAAGAAAAAATCAATGCATAATCATCGTTATATTAAATTTCAGCAATGAATATGATAATTATTGTGAAATACAAAAGCAAAGAATAATTTGCAATAAGTAATATTCATTGTTATATATTGAACATTAGATGGTATGACAACGGATATTCAAATTATTCGTTGTCTTCGGCCACCTTTATTGTTGTGTAAGGATATGATTTGTGACTTTCACTGTCAATAAGATAACTGAATCTATATTCATATCCAAATTTTAAAATGGATAAGGTTATGGTAACATATGTATCCATATGTGTTTGTTTGCATCCTAGGCCGCCAATCTAATATGTAGATAAGAAACTGTGAAGGCTAAGGGGAAGAAGAGATAAGAGCCAGGTTCAGGTAGAATCGTGAAGGTGATGGAGATGGGTATAGGAGTTTGGGTCTTTTTTGGCAGGTTGTTTCGAGGAGATAATGGTGGTGGGGTGTTCTAGCGATGGAGTTTCAAATTGGATAGAGGAGTTGATGATGGAGAGGTTGTTGTTTAAGATTGGGTACCTTAGGATCAGAGATTGGTGGAGATAGAATTAGGACAGAGGGATGGTTGACGAAGGTTTTCGTCGTCAGGGATTGTATGTAGAAGACGCATGTCAAAAGTGGCATCTCCTGCATACAAGCGCATCTGGATCGGGCTCTTTACTTCTTGAAATAGTAAGGTTGCATGTGTAGTGACCCCAATATCAGGTCCTCATATTATTCGAGTGATATTATATTACGCATAGCGAGTTCTAATCATGTTGATGGTTGGTTCAACTAATGGCTGGTCAACATCACCTTAGCGGTGTTGGGCCACGGTGTTAAAGATCGAATTGGGAGATGCAAGTTGGACTTCCAAGATGAAATGTGTTTCCGCTTCCTTTTATCCAAGTTACAAGTTCTCATATTATTGGGATGTGATAAAGATAAGAAAGGAGATCCCATATCATACTTGAGATATAGCGGTAAGTATATCTCTTACATTGAAAGCGATTAAGTGTTGACAAGGCAGGACAACTTTGATATAAAAATTCCTAAATCAAAGTAAAAAATATATTTATGCAGATTTCTTATTTCAGATAATCTTCATTAAACCCACTCAATACAATACTCAATAATAACCAGTAAATTCTCATGAATTGGATTCATGGTCAAGATATTGTACTTGTAGTTGGATACATAATGTATGTAGTTGTAATGTGCAAGTTTCCTCGTAATATGAGGAATTACAATTAAATAGAAAATAGGACTACAAACCAAGGGCTTATATGTCTCTATAGTTTTGTTCTCTGATCGAGTGTGCTTTTGGAAGTATCGTGTCGATTATGATCGTAATTATAAATTAATCCTTATAAAATCTAAGAAGATCTTTTGGCATGCATATGTGCTCTCAACATTTAATCATGAATGACATAGTTCACTACATTATGCACAATGGTGGCATGATAAGAGACGATGTACTCAAAATGTGTACCTACCTGAACCAAAAGTCTTTAAGAGTTAAGATGGATGTAGATATGATGAGTGTCATCATTCTACTATCTATACTCTAGTCTTTCATGAAGCTTCATAATATCCATATTGTATGAATTGAATGAAGCATGTATAAATGTTGAAATACTCTTACATTGAATTCTTTTGAGTTCAACATAAGAGATCCCTTGTCTTAAGCAATGGTTGTTTATAGATGAAGGGAGCGTAGTGGAGGCATGGGTCTGACCCAAGAAACAAGGAAAGTCAAGAAGTTGATTGTACTTGCGTAATTTCCATATGACATCCAAAGAGTTGGATGAATGCCAATACTGCAATAAACCGATGTATTGATAGTGTGACTATCTTGACTATATATATCCTTAGAGAAGTACTCATATAGTACATCGGAATAATCTATATCTTCATTTGATCATTAAAATAGACTTGCTTATTAGATAAGATCAAAGTCTAAGAATTGTATCTCATTTTTCTAAAGACATTTGCAATTGGTTGCATTTGTTTTAGAAGACTGAAAAAAATTTGATCTCAAGGTTTCATAGTCATCCACATGGATATTGATGCAAGTGTTGCAGCAATCTCTATTGGATAGGTAGGCCATATCTTCAGTGGAAGAGCTCTTAGTCTTAGAGAATGTCTCTATGACCCAGATATTAGAAAACATTCATTATTTATTTCTAAATATTAGAAATAAACATGAATTCTGGAATAGATCTATCATAACAGTTGTGACAAATATGTTTCAGATAGTGATCTTACATCTAGAGGACTATACTAAATAGAAAATTGATGAATGGTTCATTAACACTTCTAAATACTAAAAATTAAACCTTATAAAATCAATAGGAGGATGAAGATCATTTGACAATGATCTGGCATCAAGCCTTGGACATATGCCCGTTGATGAGAACAATAGACAAGTAAGAGATGAAACTTTAGTGTCTGAAATTTCAAATCATACATACTTGTGAATATTGTATTAAAAGTAAAAAATGTTCAATGCACCCTTCTCTGGGAATGGTGTTAGAAGCCAAGGTATTCAAGATCTCATACCTATTGATGTATGTGGATCATCTATATCATAATAAACTTTGATGATATATGATATCATCTGATGATTTTTGTGATATGAGGTTTCTTCTTTTCACCTTAGAAACCTTTGAAATATTCAACGATTTCACAATTTTGGTCTAGAAATAAAGTTTGAAGGAAGATGAAATGAATTTGATCTAATCTAGGTATCTTGTACCCATTAGATGAATTCAAGGAATACCTTATGGAGAAAGGAATATCATTCCTATGTCACTCCTCCTAATACACCTAAACTCAATACAGTTGTAGGGAGATGCAATTGGATCATGTGTAACACGATTTGATCAATGATTAATCTTAGCATATATATCTCTTAGTTTCCAGTATACATATGTAGTAGAAACTACATTATATATCATTAATAAGATTCCATGAGCATATAAACTTGAAATCTTTCATAAGCTATGGTTTGGAATCTAGCTTAATGTTGGACACTTGAGGATTTAGGATTGCTTGGTCCATAACTTTGTCATGGATGCAAGTAAGATGGAATCTACCATAAGAGAGTGATACTTCATTAGGAAAATAAAGGATGGTATTGGATACCTACTTTATGACCTTGAGATTCTTAAAAGATTTCATCTCTAAGTATATGATTATTAGAGGATGACTTTCTTGAGAATCAAGATGAAAATGAAGTAAAATAACTCATAAAATCTTGAGAAAATAATGAGGCTCCTGAAATTGGGAACTAAAATGACAATTAAAGATGAAATACCCATACCTCTTCAAATTAGTTTGAGGATGGATTTCATGTGTTAGTTAAATCTGACAATGATCTAACTTCATGTGATGAAGATTCTAAAGATCATGATATGGAAATATGGATGTTAGCAATAAAGTCTAAAGTAGACTTCATATACAATTGTTGTATATGGACCCTTGAGGATCCACATAAAAGGGTAAGACCCGTTTAGGTGTAAATGGATCTTTAAGAGAAAGAGGGAACCTAATGAAAATGTGGAGACCTTCAAAGCACGACTCGTATCCACAAGATACAGAAAAAGGAGACATCGCTAGCGATGAGACTTTCTTTCTAGTGTCCATGCTTAAACTCATCAGATTATTGTTAACTATAGCTACACTACATGACTATGAAATCTTCAATATTGAAGTCGAGATTGCATTCCTCTATGAATACCTCTCCAAGGATATTCATATGAAATAGCCACAGGGCTTCATAATTGAAGAAAGCAAGGTGTGCAAGCTAAGGAACTTCATCTATGGACTCAAATAAGCTTCGTGTAGTTCGAACATCAGATTTGATGAAATTATAAAGGTTATGATTCTAGATAAAATCTTGATGAACCATATGAAGCTTAGTGGGAGTGCCGATTTGTTCATCATGCTAAATGCAGATGATATCCTAATCATTTGGAATGATATAAGGATGACAATAAGTATTTTATAATCTAGTTGTTCCATACCTTGAGATATGATATCAAGGATACCTCTTAGATCTTAGTTTTAAAGTTGTTCAGAAGCAAAAAAGGAGTGTATTGGGACCGTCACATTAGTGGTACACTTTGGACATTTTCATTTTCTGGAAAATTCAAAGAAAGGCTTCTTTTCCTTAAGATATGGAATTGACCTATCTGGACGGATAGCACCTCAAGGAGTTGAGGAAGTGAATGCTAAAGCGGTCTGCCTTTGTGCATCAGTTATAAGAAGCCCGGTGTATGCTAGATGTATAAGAAAGCCATATGTCTACTATGCAGTGGGAATAGTAAATTGTTACTAACCCTACTAAGGAGATAAAATAATTGATTGTAGTAATAACAATATCTTCAAAGATGACAAGACTTTAGATATAGTGATCTCTAATTCTTATCTCCAAGAGCTTAAGACTTTATGGACAGAGATCCAAAAAGGTCTTAACTGCGGATACCTTAGGAAATAGAGATCTCCAGAAATAAGGGTATTCTGGTAAGGATAATGGAAATTATATACTGGTTATAATAGTTATTGAGTGTAGTATTAATAACACTATAATTGATAAAATTGAGTATTGGTTGCATAAGATACAACATTCGCATTGGATGCGAGCACTATTACTAGGAGATATGCAAGTACCGTAAAAGGACTTCACATAGTCTCTCGGGAACAAAATGACTGATCATCTTACCTAGTTATTTTTCTAAATAGCCTATGATTGTCACATGAGTGTGGGTTTAAAGATTAGTCCATTAATGGCTCTTTGTGCTAATGGGAGATTGTTGGACATGTGAGCCCACGGTGAGCCATCATGCAATAAATGTTATTGCAAATATTCATTCCTTTATCTGAAATGAAGAATAATTAATTATCATAATAGGTCCCTTGGTATAATTAGGATTATGTACCATGGCCATCTTAATGATCATACAGTTATTAATTCAATTGTTGAATCATAAAGGCTAGTGCTTGGATGAATATCTAAAGAGTTAGATTGAGGGCTCAATAAGCACCGTCAAATGATTATTAAGAGAGGATCTCCAGCCTGAGAAGAGATGGCAATCCTTTCTCTAAAGGCTGATATCTGACGGACCTCTTGATGCAGGTCCTCGACATAAGAATAGATATTCGGAGGTACCAGATTAGTTAGGTCAAAGAGTTGACTTAACAAGATCGAGATGACCAAAGACATAGGTCGTATGATGTCACAATATAGGCATGCATCCTCTGACCGGAGACATATGTGTTATTATATGTCTAAGTATGTAGATTTGGCAGACCAATAGGTTGATGACCTAACCAAGGTCTATACACTGGCATGCTGGTGTGCATGCAAGGGCATATGAGTATACGATCTCTCAAAGGGATCATATAACTTCATTACTGAATCGGAAGATATGAGCTCACTCATGAGATATTGAGAAGAATCATATTCCGTGCACGGTCGTCTCTCTTTGGAAACTTGACTGAATTTGCATGTTTGATATATACTTTTGGATTATCTATGATCAACACCTAGGTATGATATATGCTTTTGGAATTTATATGATCGATCCCAACTCCCTATGATCGAATGAGAAACATAATGATAAAACCCTAAAGAAGATAGCCTAAATGAGATCTAAAACTTCGGATTTATTCTTGGTCTTTCAGTATGCAGGATGTACATGTATTAGGAATACTTGAGGGTGATGTGATCATAAATTATTGTATAACCATGATGCTTTCATTCCTAGGGAGTGATGAAACAGGTCTGGATTTTAGTAACTCCTCTCAGTATAGAAGTGATCTGATTTTGATCCAAATGTTGGACATTGATCTGAATGTGATTCAGATACAATGAGAAGATGAGATTTGCGGTCTTGATTTAATCAAGCATCTATGAGAGGTCCGCAAGATGTGGATTTGATATTTGATCCCAATATCCAAGTCACTATACATGGAACCATACAATCGCAATGTCCTTATCTCTAAGCATCCGCGAAGAAAGTGCATTATCATTGAAAGAGTCCAAGGATAATTTCACTATTGATAAATGTATCTGATCATTGAGAAAATTGATAATTAAGTGTGATTTAATTATCATGAATAATATGAATTTCATTCATATTACAAGAAGAGTTATCTCAGATAATTAAATGTGATTTAATTATCAAAGATGTGAATGATGTGAATGTGATTCATATTATCTGGGCACATGAGTTAGAGATCTAGGATGATTAAATGTGATTTACTTACCGTGGATATGAATAATGTGGATAGAATTATACATATTAATCATATATATTATAAACGTGATTTATAATATATATATATATATATATAAGAGAGCTATTTGTAAATAACATTTACGATATAAATATTGATGTGAATTGGATTCACATTGGACAATTAATTGAAAATATAATTTACAATTTATTTTGGATTGTGAATGTGATTCACAAATTTCCAATGGCATGATTACAATGTTCACAAAATAATTGTGAATTATTTTTTTGTGAATTATTTGCAACAAGTGTTGTTGTAAATATTGGAGATTTCCATGGTATAATGTAATCTCATGAGATTACAAAGAGATTGTCACCTTCCATCTTGAGATGGTGGATGGGCATCAACTCCTATTGGGAGAAGGTGGCCATCCCCCCCCCCCCTCTTTATGGAAGGAGGCTAGCCTCCTTCCTATTATCTCCATGCCTGATATATTTAATTTTAGAAATAATTTATATTTATTATTCAATATATATTTAAATTAAATTAAATTAATTGTTGTCGTGTTATTAAAGCAAAATCATGCCCATTGAAAGAAACACAAATCAATCTCATCCATTGTATTTGTGTGCACATGGATTGTGATCCATGGACTCCCAGAATATTATATAAGAAGAGACAACCCTAGCTCTTTTTTACACATTTAAAATATGCTCTTTCTCCCTCTCTCTCATTCTCTACACGCCAAGTTTCTCTCTCTCATTGTGGTCGTCACCCATGGAGCCTTAGAGAGAGTTGTCATGGCCACCGCATTTCGTTATGATGCCAGATTGTTTGCCTGTGGATCTTCGTCTCCTTCAGTGTGCCTCGCTCATGAATAAGACGTCGGATCTTGTGTGATGAGATCAGGAGATTTATCACTTGGATCATCAACATGGATTGTGAAGAGCGCACATTTCATCAACGCGCTCGCAAGCATCTCCGTTTGATCAAACTTGAGGCAGGAGGTCTCTTCTTTTAGAGACTCAATCGCAACTATGCTTCAAGAGGTAAACGTAATACTTGTTTGTGGTTTACAAGAAACGATCCGAGAAGTGTTCTTGGATCATGTGGTTTCATCGTTTGAAACTTTTTAAAATTTCGTTGCCCGGAGCAACTAGTGTGACTAGTCGCTTCCGATCGTATACAATGTGATCCTCACGTTTTCGTAATGCGCTTAAGGATATTTCCATATCCTTCATACCTCTCCTACAACGGTGCCATTTGATGAGTGTGCCCTCTACCAATGAAGAATAAATTAATTATCGATTATAACAAGTAAAAAGAGCGGGTAAATCAAAAATAACCATACAAAATAATATGAAATTAATTCAATGTGGTAAATTATTTATTTTACTCGGGAAAGTCCCAAGGTCGAACTCAGGGAGTTAACATGAGGGTCTGCAATAAATTTTAAAGAACTCGATGTTAGATTTTCAAAAGAGATATTTTTATGGGTTTTAATTAAAGGGTGTAATTATTTGAAACAAAGAAGATGATTGAATATTTTATAATTTTTTATGGAGGAAAATAGATGTAATGAGAGTAAGAAAACCAATGCATTTTTTTGGATTTTCAATGAATGGTGAATGAATGCAAAGTGAATTATGCACGAAATGAGCAAACAAATCAATGTGTGGATCTCAATTTGAATCCCAAGACCCATGAGTTGATTAATTTCATAAAAGAGTTTGTCAATTAATTCCCAAATGATCCCCTAATTTTTTAAATTTAATGAACAATATACTTCAATTTCAGATATTAATGAATGCGCACAAGTTGCAAATGAATCCTCAATTTTATTGATATCCAAATTTTCTCGCAATGAATTATTAAATGTCTCAAATTATAAGAAGTGTCATATGCTTTAAAACAATACCAAGAACATCGAAATTGGACCACAAATTCTCAAGATATGAATAAGATAATTCTAGGGGCATGAATGTAATATAAATAAATAAAATGGTCTCCAAATTATACTTCACATGGGGCTCAGTTGCAATTCTTATAAGTTTGAAGGATGCTTTTGTTATTAACCCAACAATGGTATTTGTGGAGATTCTAGGATGCACAGGAGGTGCTGATGAAATTTTCCCCACGCACATGTGTTGACACATAAGGGGGCTTTCTTGCTAGGGAGTGGGTTCTTTGTTGCAATGTTGTAACGCATCACAACTGCTCGATCAAGCTCAAGCTTGATGGAGCGGTTGTGGTGCGTTACAGTATTGCAGCACCACAACAGACGATCCAAACGTTTCTTGCTAACCCTGGAAACGCCTAGGCATTTCTGCAAAATTTACCACCCCCCATCATGTGTTGTGATTATGTCAAGGGCAGTGGATCTAGATGGCTAAGATTGGTGGTATCGCATGCGGCTATGATACTTCAACTCAAGATCAAATGATTGCAAATATAGGTATCATGAATGGTCTGATGGAAGGATGACTTCAATCTAACTAATATTGGTGTGCATGGAGGAATGCCTCCTTCTTCTTCGATAATTACGATGTAATGGATAGTGAATGTCGACACATGACATGATGGTCCTTCTCCGAAGATGAGTATCAGACAACCCCTTTGTGGCTGATGACCTGCAATGGAGATAAGGCTTGAAGCTTTTGGCTTTGACTTGTCATTAAGGTTCAAAACACGGTAGATGGGCGGTGCTCCGGGCGGATGTGATGGAGAGGAGCTTCACTCCAATGTGGTGTCACAGAAAATGAGAGATTATGTGAGGTAGAATAGAACTAGAGGGGGAGTAGATGAGAGTGGTAATGAATCGATGGGGTGATGACGGATATAGGAGGTGTGTTGAGATGGTGATGGGGAGATAGCATAGGAGGTTGGCGGAGATTACAAAGAATGTAGAAGAAAGAATGAAGAAGAAAATGAGGGAGAGGAAGAAGGGATAAAAGAGTTACCCGGGAGTTCTCCCAGGCTTGGAGGAGGAAGAGCCTCGACTCTTGTTTTCGCCTACAGAGGTTTGGTGGAGCAACCTCGAAGCTCGGTTGCTTGCGAGAGGAGGAGCTGCACAGGGATGATTACCCCATGGATCACGCATGGTAAAAGAGAATCTTCATTGGAGATCATCTATCATTGTTGTCCCCAGTGATCGGGTCCTAGCTATCTCTCTCTTTGTACGTAGATGGAAGGTCAATAATTGTGAAAGGTGGTGGAGGTTATATGGAAGAGGCTAGAAGGGATTAGGGTTTCTCTATGGGTTTCGTGGAGGAGATAGATTTAGTTTGGCTAGAGAATAAGGGAAGATGAGATTAAAGTTGGGTTTGGGTAGAATCGTGAAGCTGTTGGAGATGGGTACAAGAGGTTGGGTATTGTTTGGTAGGTTGTTTCGAGGAGATAACTGTGGTGGAGTGTTCTAACGATGGAGTTTTGAGTTGGATAGAGACATTGGTGATGGAGAAGTTTGGGCTTCAAATTGTTTTCCTTTGGATTAAAAGATTAGTGGAGATAGAATTAGGACATAGAGTGGTTGACGAAGAATAGTGGATAAAGAGGAGATAGATTAGAAGGTATAAGGAGTTTGCTGTTTGATTCTGTTTTGAAGGAGGGAGATTATAGGATTAGGTAGAAGCATGAGAGGGAGCACGCAGGTGGTTTGCAATTGTAGAGGGAGAGAGAAGATCGGAGAGGCAGAGTGATAAGCGGATCAGGCTGATGAGTCATCGATCGTTGGGAATGGAGAATGGAGGAGGAAGATGAGTCTGATGGGGAAGTGTGCGACTAGAGGAAGGGGATAATGAGATGGCGTTGGATCGTCCTCGATCCAATGGTCAAGAGATGGTTACGTGCGAAGCATGTGAGGGGCTGGAAATAAGGCAGAAGTGATGACGGCAGTTTTATTAAACTACACGCCCAATCGTAAACAATGGGGGAAATAAATAAAAAAAAGAAACGACTTTAAGTGCAAAAATATACAAAATGAAAAATATAGTCATAAATGCATTCTACAATTCTCAAGATGGAGTTGAATGCAAATGGAATCAATTGTGCAAGTTATGAAGTTTTTGTAATATTTTATGTATATAAAGTATGATTTTTATGTTTGCTTTTTTATGTGGCTTTATGTAAACCATAAATCCAATTAAAAATCAAACATGATGTAGAACAATAAAATGGAGACAAATGCAATTTTTTGGATTTTTCAGTGTGAGAGATAATCAGAAAATGTTAGATATATATAGAGAGAGGAAGGGGAGCTTGCACCAAGGTGAGCTTATATCTTACACATTTTTTTACTTTTTTGAAAAATATCACCATGTATATTCATCTATATATCCCTCTAATATGTCATTCGAATTTCGTCAGAAACAGAGACTCCTATGACCTTCATCTAGAACATGTAATTTTAACGGTCTTAGAATTGTTGTAATCGACCTATTCTAGATGGAGGGCATAGGAGTCTCTGTTTCTGACGAAATTCGAATGACATATTGGAGGGATATATAGATGAATATACATGGTGATATTTTTCGAAAAAGTAAAAAAAATATAGAAGATATAAGCTCCGGTGCATGTAAAATTACATGCACCTTGGTGCAAGCTCCCCGTCCTCATATATACATATATATATATATATATATATATATATATATATATATATATATATGGGTTGATGGGCTGCCCCTGGGGGCGGCCAACATGGCAGCCTCGTCCCATTTTTATTTTTTTTGAAAAATATCGTCACGTATATTCATCCCTATATCCCTTCTATATGCCATTCGAATTTCGTCAGAAACAGAGACTCCTACGGCCTCCATCCAGATAGGGTCGATTTAAAAAATCATGCGACCGTTAAAAAATGACGTCTGGATGGAGGTCGTAGGAGTCTCTGTTTCTGACGAAATTCGAATGAAATATAGGAGGGATATAGGGATGGATATAATGGTGATATTTTTCCAAAAAAAATAAAAAAAATTGCGAAAAATGGGGTGGGGGCAGCCATGTTGGCTACCCCTAGGGGGCAGCCCCATTTTTTCCATATATATATATATATATATATATATATATATATATATAGAGAGAGAGAGAGAGAGAGAGAGAGAGAGACAAATGAATTAGTCAGTGTGCTCAAGTCAAGATCTATCTTTTTCTTTGTTTTTTTCTGAATTTATAATTATGTAATTAGTTAAAAGATGTATGCAATAAAGAAATGAAAGATAAATAAATCAAAAGAGTTAAATATGTACATGAAATAACATGTCAAAATCAGTAAATATGTATAATTTATTGTTCAGTCCCAAGACCCAAGTTTCAAAATGAACTTTGATTCTTTTGAATTTAATCTTGATTTGTAGATAATTGAGTGTACATTAGTTCAAAAGTGAGCAGAGTGGAATTAGACATTTTATGTGAGAGATATCAGTATTTACGGCTTTATGTCCTTGAATTAGGGATTAGGTTTATTTCACATATATACAAGTTAGTATTTTAGGAATTAGTTATATGTACACAATGAAGTTTTTTTATATCAATTGGAGTTATTATGAATTAAATAAAAATAGTGAAATTAGGTGAATATTTACAAGTGTATATGAATATCAAATGAAATGCTGATTTATGAAAATTATTTGCAAGTACATGAAAGGTAATTATGAGTTATAAATATTGAAATGCATTTAACTACTCGGAATGAAGCTCTATTTGCATATAAATAGAGTAATGAACTACGGATTCATCACTAGTCGTAGCTACAAGTTTTGTCCTGGTATTTCTCTGACCATAAAAATATTATTGCCACTACAAGTAACCATGGAAGTTGTCATGGCCATAGTTTTGGCATGAATATTCTCCCTGCATCTTTGAAGGCTTTGCCCACGTAATTGTTGCTACGAAAACCAGTGGCCACAAGTTTCCATAGCCATATTTTGTGGCAACAACTCATCTTTCATTTAGTGGGGTTTATAGAGAAGTCATAAGACCTGTTATGCTCGATGGATCTGATTGTTAGCCTATGAACCATAAACATGTGCAGAGAATGATAGTAGCAAAACAAAATGCTAAGGTAAATGTATGGACATACACAGGTAAAGATAGGATTCAGAATGATGCAATGAGAAGGAAAGTTGGTGTAGCTCCGGTCGATGATAAGATGTGAGAAAACCGCTTAAGGTGGTTTAGCCATTTGCAAAAGAGGTCTTATGCACCAGTTAGAAGGTGTGAGTTTTGGGATGTTGAGCCGGCTAAGAGAGGGAGAGGACGGCCCGAGAAGTGTTGGAATGAGACCATACGAAGGGATCTTAATTTTTTGGATAGAAGCCCGAGATTGGTCCAAGATAGATCTGAATGGAGGCAAAGAATCCATGTATCCAACCCTACTTAATTGTGGGAAAAGCCTTTGTTGTTGTTGTTATTGATTTTATAACAATTAATTATATCCAATATGATTAGAAAATTCATAATTATAATTAAACTTTAACCAATATTTGTATTTTTAAATTAAGATACAAATATATATACATAAATGGATATAAAAGCGATCCATATATGTGTTTATTTTAAAACAAATACGAATAAAGATATCAAAATCTATGTAAACGAATTCAACACGTCATACACAAATATATCTTGCTACATGCATACACAACACCATACTCGTCATAAAACTAAAATAAGTAAGTCGACCACTATCCGCAAATTCGACAATGTTTCAATCCAATACATAATTCACTGGACTTGAAAATCTTAATGCGAAAGAAAAATAAACTAAATCTAATCTAATAACAGTGGGTTGCTGAATAAGGAAGAATAAGGGGCAGGATAAGGTGGAAGAGGACGTTGTTGTTGTTCGTCTAAAGAGATAGGAATAAAGATAAAGAGAATAAGCGCAACTAGGTGCAATTCTATGTTTGATTCGCAGTGATAAAGAATAAGATTTGTAAGTTAGTTAAATATGTTCGTTGGCAATTGATCAGAGTAAGTCTGATGCATTATTAACAATATAGACATCAATAATCATTCCCGGATAGAAGCACATTTCACATGTTTTATTAAAAAAATCATTCTTTTTTATTAGCATTTAAGACTCCATAAGTTCATATATATAAGCAAGTGTGATCATGTGTACAATCTCGCGAAGTAAGCATTTGGTTTCCTCCAGCTTCTCCGCACAATATTTTCGACACAAACTTACTGGGTCGAGTTTCAAGTCGAGTATGTGGGTCAGCTCGTGGACTGGGTCGGATCGACCCGACTCATCCCAATGTTCATCCCTCCCTATGTCATTGCAATCTCCAAATATGATGAAATTGCCAAGCTAACTTGTAAACACCAAAAGGAACTAGGGTAGACATGCACCCAAACTGATTCCAACTTCAAAAGGCATACATGTTCCTACTCTTTACCCGATCTAGCATGTCAGCATACCGGGGAGCGTTAATTTCAAGCAGTGAGCACAATCGTATATACCCACCTCCATGCCATCGGATCATCCCATCTACCAGATCCAACAGTCTCGTAAACATCTTACACGAGCCCTACCGGATCCATCTATAATCCATACCGCCCAAAACCCCCATGAAGTGGCATACATAGCACCATGAGCACACACTGTGCGATGTTCTGTACAAACCTAGGAATGAATAGGGTGGACTAAGTTCTCTTTACGTACAGTCCACAGATGGAGGCGGAATAAAGGAAAGAGAATAAGGGAGTTAAATAAGAGAATGGATAAGGAAGAACAAGGAACCAAGGAATAAGAGCTTATTTCGATCCCAAATTCCCCTACCAAACTAACCCTTAAAAGAAAAAGCTACACTTGCATTGTAAGTGGAGCACCATGGGTGTTACCATCACAGGTAAATCCGTCGTCAATCTACCTATAGGAAAATTAAAATGCCTTGTGTTGAGATAAATATATTTCTTTATCTATTTTATATTTTGTTTTTTCTCTGAGTACTTATCATGTAATTAACCTAAGGGCTTTTCTCCTTATAAGAGAGCCCTCGATCTATTCTAATGGCATGCTCTATTTTTCTCCCAACATGGTATCGGAGCAACGGTCCTAGATCAGGGTTCTCATATCCCACCCGAAGCCCTAACCCTAACCCCCCCCACCCCGGTACCTGTTGTCGCCGCCAGCAAGCGCCGCCACGCATCCATGTGCGTGCTCACGAGGTTCCTATGCGTGCTCACCAGCACCTCTAGGCATCCCGACGATCCTTATTTGGCGCACATCGTGGCTCCATGCGTTGCACCGTAGCCGCCTGTGTGGTTGTGCATCGCCAACTCATCTCTGGGCACAGACCTAGCGCCGCCTCCAATTCATCTGGCACCACCAGCGCGTTCCCATGTGGTGCCCTAGTGTGGTTGTGCCCCAGCGACTCTTGTGCGTCGCATATCCAGGCGTTGCTCATGTCCTAGCGCTGCCACCCAACGACTCCTGCGTTCTGCAAATCCCAGTTCAGCACCTTTCTGTCACTGCCCCAGTCCAGCACCACTGTTGGAGGGTAATATCGATTAACCCATCTCATTTTGAGTGGTGATCATCGACCTCGTACGTAAGACAAGGGATGGTTGTATGAGTCTAAAGATAAACTAATACCTCCTATGGTTCTCTAGAGGATTGTTTCATCTCTTAAGATAATCTTCACTTGTTCCGCATCGTGGCTTCTTGGTACAATGTCAGAAAACAAGGGTGATGTTTTCTCTTCACTTGGTGTTTTCAAAGGACCGGCACATATCGTGAAGATGGATGGGATCAACTATGAGTTATGGTCCATGCAGTTTCGTACCCTAATGAAATACCACAATAAGGAGCACATTCTGACTGATTTGGAGCTGGCCAACAAGAATGGAGCAAATGCATCATGGAAGCAAGATGACGCCTACGCTTGTATCTGGCTCTCCGAGACACTTATCACGGAGATTGATAATGATATTGTTAACCAGCCAACTGCAAAAGCCATGTGGGATATATTGGCAGACACATACGGGCAAGCAAAAAATGAGAGCAAGATTCTTCAGCTGCAGTTCGACATTTTCTCAACCAAACAAAATGGTCGACCAATCCACGCCCACTTCTCTCATCTGAGAGGCATGTTTGAGCGACTTCACAGCTTCATGCCTATTACCACGAACCCGGAACAATAGCAGGCATATCGGAATGCTACCATGATAGGAGTCTTCCTGTCCTCTCTTGATTCGGAGTACGATGCCATTCATACTCAACTTTTCACTGGAGAAACGATTCCGCCGATGGAGGAGGTCTACAAGCGCTTGAGCGGGATCACTACCACCAATACTAATACGGTTCAGCCGACTCCTTCAGCTATGGCTGCTATCGCGGCAGAGGGGGTCGTCTCAAGTTCAGGGTCGTGGACCTCAAGGTCGAGGAGGTGACCGACAGCGTGGTCCTTGTTCCCATTGCCATCGTCCAGGTCACTCTGAGGACACATGCTTTCAGAAGCATGATTATCTAGCATTTGCACGTGTTGCTGAGTAGACTGAGCATCCTAGTACGCCCACTCTAGATCCACGGTTCGATGATATTCTATCTAGATTGAGCGATATGATGACTATTCCTATGACTCTGACTCCCGGTGCCACTGATGTTGCAGCTACGACCAGAGCATCGTCTAGCTCGTCAGGTATTCATTCTGCTTTTACGAGTTGTAGCGGTTCAGAATTAACTGACTGGATTATGGATTCCGAAGCGTCACATCATATGTGTGGAGATCGAACGCAGTTCAGTACATACCGATCTATCTCACATGTCGGTTCTGTGGTTATTGCTAATGGCGTTCGTCTGCCCATTATTGATTAGGGGGAGATTGTTCTAGCCCCCATCTATGCATCTTCAGAATGTCATATATGCACCAGATTTCCAGATGATTCTTGTGTCCATTAGCCAACTCACAAAAGATTTACATTGCAGTGCCATCTTTGATCCCTCTTCTTTTGTTTTTCAGGACATACTAACTGGTAGGATGATTGGTCACGGCTGTGAGCAGAGAGGTTTGTACAAGCTTATTGTTCCACCATATGCTGTTGTCGCTACTCTATCTTCAGGATCAGTTTCCCCCTTCATGTGGCATCTTCGGTTTGGCCACCTTCCCCTATAGAAGATGTGTCATATGCTACCGCAAATATCTCCTCGTACTGCACTAGATTGTGAATCCTCTCAACTTGGGAAGCACCATCGCTCCTCTTTTCTAAGTCATCTGAGTCATCACAGTACTCAGTCCTTTGAGTTATTCCATTTTGATATTTGGGGTCTGAGTCGTGTCCCTAATCATCGGGGACATCGTTTCTATATGGTTGTTGTGGATGATTATTCTAGATTTCCGTAGGTGTTTTTGTTAAAACATAAGTCTAAAGGAGGCATTATCATTAAAACATTTCTTATTGAAGTCAAGAATATATTTTATGCTAATGTGAAATTCATCTGTACGGATAATGCTTTGGAGTTTTCCACATTACATTTATCTGAATATATCAGGTCTCTTGGAATTGTTCATCAAACATCTTGCAATTACACTTCTCAGCATAACAGTGCGGCTGAACGTAAACATCGTCACCTTCTTGATGTACACAAACATTATTAATCCAGAGTCGTACACCTCATTCTTTCTAGGGGGGTGTTGTTCTCACTGCTTGTTATTTGGTGAATCACATGCCATCTACAATGCTTAGAGAGAAGGTTCCCTTCTTGGTTGTGTTTCCCGAGAAGGAACTATTCTCTCACTCGTAGAGTTTTTGGATCTGTGGCCTTTGTCCACAATTTCACTCCTGGTCGTGACAAGCTCTCACCTAGAGCTGTCAAATGTATTTTTGTAGGTTATTCTTGTACCCAAAAAGGGTATAAATGTTTTGATCATGTAGGTCGACAATATTCTGTGAGTGTTGATGTCACTTTCTTTGGGTCGATTATGTATTTCTCTCCTGCAAGCGACAGGTTATCCAATACTACTTCTGGGGAGAATGTTGTTGTTCCTCCACCTTCATCTCCTCCACCATATGAACCCCATGCTACACATCAACCGTCACCACCTCCACCTCTATCTACCCAGTCAAAGGTCTCCCCTTGTTTACACTCGCATGTCTTCTACTCGCCCCTCTGCTCATGCGTCGTCCACATCATCCATCACGCCTGATGTATGTCATGATAACATTATTTCTACTGATGGCACTGGAGTTTTGCATGATACGTGTTAAAGAACCATACTTGAATGAATTATGAAAGACCCAAGGATTATCTTATATAAGATAAAAACCCATTGGATAAAATACAAAAAAAAGAAAGGATAAATAGAGGATTACAAAAGATAAAGCAAAAACAAAACTTGGAATTATCTAAATACAAAAATAGCAATTATCTCAACACTCCCCCTCAAGCTGGAACGTAGATATCAATAAGACTCAGCTTGGAACAATATTTCTGATAAGGTCCTCTTGCTAGAGCCTTTCTAAGTATATCTGATGTCTAGTCTCCAGAGCTGACATGTGTAGTAGTGATAAAACCCTTCTGTATCATGCCACGAGTGTAGTGACAATCCACCTCTACGTGCTTCGTCCTTTCATGAAAGGTTGGGTTATTTGCAATGAAGAGAGCAGCTTGATTATCACACTGGAGATGCATGGGGAGAGGTACTTCTATAGTTAGATCAGTAAGAACAGATCTGACCCACATCATTTTTGTACTAGCCTGTGCCATAGCCCTGTATTCTGATTCAGCACTTGATCTAGCAACCATTGTCTGCTTCTTACTTTTCCATGAAACAAGAGAATTTCCTATGAACACGGCAAATCCATATGTAGACTTTCTATCTTTTGGACACCCAACATAGTATGCATTTGAATATGTTGTCACTGAGAGAGATGTGCCTCTGCTGAAAAGAAGTCCAGTACCAGGTGAAGTCTTCAAGTATCTTAGAATCATACGGACTGCATCCATATGTGCTTGTCGGAGCTGCTCCATGAACTAACTCACTTTGCTAACCGCAAATGCTATGTCGGGCCTGGTAATAGTTACATATAGTAGCTTGCCAACAAGCTCTCTGTATCTTCTCTTGTCGACCTCCTTAGTATCATCATCATAGAACTTCATGCTTGGGTTAAGCGAAGTAGTTGCAGGTCTACAATCTGCCATGCCAGTTTCTAAAAGAAGATCTATAACATATTTTCTCTGGGTCATTACAAGACCCCGTTGATTCCTGGCAAACTCTATTCCGAGGAAGTAACGTAAATGTCCAAGATCCTTGATCACAAACTATTGACCTAGGAAGTCCTTGGCATCCTGAATACCCTGCTCGTCATCCCCTGTAATAATAATGTCATCAACATAAACAAGAATGACTGTAATACCTCTCTGGGTCTTCTGTATGAACAAGGAGTGATCAGCAGTTGATCTTACAAACCCCTGCTGCTCTACCAAGTCCGAGAGCTTTTGGAACCATGCTCTCGGACTTTGCTTGAGGCCATAGATAGCCTTGTGCAACCTGCAAACCTTCTGACACTCCCCCTCAGCAGCAAACCCAGGTGACTGCTGCATGTAGACCTCCTCTTGTAGGTCACCATAGAGAAATGCATTCTTCACATCAAGATGATAAAGAGGCCAATCTCGTGTCACAGCAACAGCAAGGAGAATGTGCAGAGTAGAATGTCTGGCAACTGGTGAGAAAGTATTGTGATAGTCCACCCCATATGTCTGAGTAAATCCTCATGCCACAAGTCTCGCCTTATAACGATTCACACTGCCATCCGTACGGTGTTTCACAGTGAACACCCATTTGCATCCCACGACTGATGTATCAATAGGAGCAGAAACAAGACTCCACATACCACGTGATTGTAGCGCAGCCATCTCCTCCTCCATGGCTAACCTCCACTGACTATCTTTGAGAGCCTCCTGATATGTCTGTGGTATCTGTACGGCTGATAGTGCTAGCGTAAATCTCTTGAAATCCTCTGACAACCTGCTTAAAGAAATTTGGGTTGTAAGAGGGTAAGTAGCACACGCTCGTTTCTGCTTTCGCAAAGCAATCGGTACGTCAAGATCATCTGCTATGTACTGGGCATGTATATTTCCCTCCTGAGAGAGTGCCTACTCCTCCTGTTGTACAGTTAACTCACTAGCGCCATCAGTAGAAATAATATGCTCATTACATACCTCAGGCGTGCTGGATGATGGGCAAGGCCTGTGAATAGAGTGAGGTCTGCGAGGAACAACATGAGGTAAGAACTGGACCAATGGAGGTGGTGGTGGCAGAGGAGGTGGTGGTGGTGGAGGAGGTGGTGGCGGTGGAGGAGGACGAGGTGAAGGTGAAGAACCAACTGTAGGAGGTGGTGGCATGTATATCTCATTATCAGAGTCAGATGGAGTAAGTTTGTCACCTGTATGAGAAAAATACATGACCGACTAAAAGAACGTAACGTCAGCACGAACAAAATATTTTTAGCTTAGTGGATCAAAGCAACGATACCCCTTTTGGGTACGAGAGTAGCCGACAAATACACACTTGACAGCTCTAGGAGAGAGCTTGTCACGCCCTGGAGAGACATCATAAACAAATGCAACAGATCCAAACACACGAGGTGTAAGAGAGAAGAGATCCTTCTCGGGAAATGCAATCGAGTAAGGAATCTTCTCTCATAACACGGATGAGGGCATACGATTTACCAGATAGCAAGCAGTAAGGACAGCATCATCCCAGTAAGAATGAGGAGCACGGCTCTGTATCAACAATGTTCTGGTTACATCAAGTAAGTGACGGTGTTTGCGCTCGGCAACACCGTTCTGCTGGGAAGTGTAAACACATGAGGTCTGGTGAACAATGCCACGGGATCTAAAGAACTCGGAAAGATGTAAGGTGGAAAATTCCAAGGCATTGTCAGAACGAATATACTTGACATTAGCAGAAAAATATTCTTTATTTCATTAATAAAATACTTGATAGTGGATCCAGCCTCAGACTTATTCTTCAATAAGAAGACCCAAGAAAATCTAGAAAAATCATCGACTGCTACAAGATAAAAACGGTGTCCTTGAAGATCAGGAACACGACTAGGACCCCAAATTTCTAAATGAAGGAGCTTAAATAGATGAGAACTGCTCCGACTTTGATGGGATGGAAAAGATGAACGGTGATGCTTCCCAAGTTGGCATGCTTCACATTGAAAGGAGGATCTCATAGAAATCTGAGGGAAAACATGACATAACTTATGTAGAGGAAGATGTCCAAACCTAAGGTGCCACACGTAAGGAGAGACAGGTCAAGTCGGTATAATAGAAACACTAGCATGAGGAGGTTGGACCAGTCTGTAGAGTCCCCGCTGCTCACGGCCACTTCCAATCACCCTGTCCATGAGTATGTCCTGAAACACAAGCGATGAAGGGTCAAAGATGGCACGACAGTGCAAATCCTTAGTGATCTGACTAATAGAAAGTAAATTCATTTGAAACGCGGGAGCATATAATACATTTTCCAGACTCATGGACGGTGTCAACTGCACCTCCCCATGTCCTGTAATAGGTAAGTGGTCACCATTAGCAATGATGACCCATCTACCGAGTGTTATAGCCCTGTAGGACTTCAGTTGTGTTTTGTCTCCACACAAGTGGTGAGAAGCACCAGAGTCAATAATCCAATCTGTCATGTCTATATTCGTACTACCAGTAAAGGCATAGGTGATACCTGAGGAGCTCGAAGAGGCTCTGGCTGCTGTAGCGGTATCTGTGGTGGTGTCAGTACTAGGAGTCATCATTTCCCGAATACGAGAGACAATATCATCCAGGCGAGGATCAACCTGGGGAGCTCAAGTCTCTGCAGATACAATCTGTTCTGTTGCTCGACCAGAAACATGGTATCCATGCTTATGATAGCATGTATCCTCTGCATGTCCAGGCTTGCGACAGTAGGTGCAGGGACCACGATAGCGTCCACCGCCTCTTCCTCGAGGTGTACGTCCTCTGGACTGGATCGCCCCACCTCGACCATGAGAAGAGGCCATCGCTGAGGAGTGCGAAGACGTGGCTGTCGACGAGATGATGAGCCGGCTGAGACGGCTATAGGCCTCCTCGATAGGGGGAATGATTGCTCCAGTAAGAAGATGAGTACGTGCAGCATCATATTCTCTATCAAGTCCAACCATGAAAACTCCAACCATTATGGAGTTCCTATACGTCTTTTGCTGCTCAATAGACGTCGTAATGGGCATGTAACTATGGAGCTTTTCAAACATGCCTCGCAGCGAAGAGTAATAAACATGCAGAGGGCGGCCATTCTGCTTGGTATTATAGATATCAAACTGTAGTTGAAGGATCTTGGCCTCATTTTTTGCTTGTGCATAGGTGGATGCCAAAGTGTCCCACATTGCCTTGGCAGTGGGCTGAGTTGGAATATCATTTGATATCTCTGTAGTAAGAGTCCCACAAAGCCAAACACGCGCATATGCATCATCTTGCTTCCAAGAAGCATTTGTCCCAGTCTTATCCGTTGGCTCTGGATCAGTCAGGATGTGCTCATTATTGTTGCATTGCATGAGGGTGAGAAACTGCATGGACCACAACTCATAATTGGTCCCATCCATCTTAACGATAGGAGTCGGACCCTTAAAGGCTCCGGAGGAGAAGATGTCACCCTTGTTGTCTGAGATTATGAGAAAATAGCCAAATAACGGAGTTCAACTGGGAAGTAGACCGATGGATCTACAAAATTATACGGAGTATTGGTTGGTCGTGTAGACTTATGCAACCATCTTTATTAATTCTCATCTCTTGCCCAAAAACGTAACTTAGAGATTCAAAATCACCTTCTCCGATAGAAATCCGATCTCAGAACTACATGTAGATATGCTCAGACGGGGGGCGTGGATGCAGCTACACCAGGGCACGTAGAGAGGTCCTGATCGTGCGGCCACACCTGGACGCGGCTACACAGTGGAGAGGTCCTGCGCGCAGATATCCTGATGGCCGCGTAAGGGGCCTAGTCGCCTAGTCAAGCAGATACCCTGGAAGTCAGGTCAGGGGTGCAAGGGGCGCAGACACCCTGGAGGTCTGGAAGTCGGGTCAGGGGCTCGGGGTGCCCGGGCACGTGGGGGCGTAGGGAAGCCGGGGCGGGCGACCTGAGGCGTGGGACGGCGCAGGACTGCGTGAGGCGCAGCGCGGCCTGAGGCGTGGAACTGTGTGGGCGCGGGGCGGCCTGAGGCGCGGTGCGGCCTGAGTCGTGGGATGGGCGCGGGGGGCAAGGGCCAAGGGCGACACCTGGTCGGAGAGGGTCGTCTGGCCGTGGGCGTGAGGCGCGCCACGGGGGTGTGGGGGCCTGGGGAAGGGGCGGCACGAGGCGGGAGGCGCTCGAGGGTCGGGGGTGGGGGTGGGACAGGTGTCGGGATAGGGAGGAATATGGTTAGGGATGATACGAGAACTCCGATCTATAAGACCGTGGCTCTGATACCATGTTAAAGAACCATACTTGAATGAATTATGAAAGACCCAAGGGTTCTCTTATATAGGAGAAAAACCCATTGGATAAAATTCAAATGAAAGAAAGGATAAATAGAGGATTACAAAAGATAAAGCAAAAACAAAACTTGGAAATATCTAAATACATAAATAGCAATTATCTCAACAATACGCAGACTGAGTTGACTCCAACAGACAAAATGGATGATGATCTAGAGGCTCCTATTGCCCTAAGGAAGCCTCGGCACAAGTGTGTCGTGTACCCTCTTGCTGCACATGTTTCTTTGGATCATCTTTCAAAGGAGTACAGAAAGTTTGTAGTGGGACTCTCTGTTGTTACTATCTCACGTACATATCGACTTGCTATGGACGAGGAGATGGTTGCGTTGAAGTCATGTGGAACGTGGAGCATTGTTTTTGCTCCACAAGGCACCTCTGTTATAAGCTGCAAATGGATATATACAATCAAGCAAAGGGCAGATGGCAGTGTGGATCGCTACAATGCAAGACTTGTGGCACGTGGATTCACCCAAACCTATGGGGTGGATTATCATGATACCTTTTTCTTTCATGGCCAGACATTCGACACTACGCATTCTTATTTCCGTTGCAATTTCACAGGATTGGCCTTTGTACCAGCTTGATGTGAAGAATGCTTTTCTCTGTGGGGATCTTCAGGAGGAGGTTTATATGCAACAGCCACCAAGGTTTGCTATTGAGGGGGAGTCTGATAAGGTGTGCAGGCTCCACAAGGCGATTTATGTCCTGAAGCAGAGTCCGAGAGCTTGGTGCTAGAAGCTATCAAAGTTGATAGAGCACCAGGGGTTTGTGCGGTCTACTGCAGACCAATCACTTTTTTTTCAGAGGTCACGGAGAGGTATCGTTGCTATCCTTGTTTATGTGAATGACATTATTGTTACTGGGGATGATGACAAAGGTATTCAGACTGCCAAGGAGATCCTAGGTCAACAATTTGTGACTAAGGACCTTAGTACTCTTCATTACTTTCTGGGATTGGAGTTCGCCAGGAACCAATGTGGTCTGGTGATGACCCAGAGGAAGTTTGTGATGGATCTTATTTCTGAGACAGGTATGATAAGATGCAAGCCTACTATTACTCCAATGGATTCGTGTTTGAGATTATATGATGATGATACGGAGGAGGTAGATAGCTGGAGATGTAGAGAACTGGATGGGAAGCTTTTATATGCCACTATCACCAGGTCGGATATAATATTTGCAGTAAGCAAGGTTAGCCAGTTCATGGAGCAGCCCAAAAAGGTGCATACGGATGTGGTTTATATGATATTGAGATATTTGAAGAAATCACGTGGGTCGGGTCTTATATTCAGCAAGGATGCATCTCTTGAGGTGACAGCTTGCACAGATGCCGACTATGCAAGTTGTCCTAGGGATAGAAAGTCTACTTCGGGATTTGATGTTTTTGTCGGGAGCTCACTTGTCTCATGGAAAAGCAAAAAGCAGACAGCGGTGGCTAGATCAAGTGCAGAATCTAAATACAAAGCTATGGCACAAGGGAGTGCGAAGATGTGGATTAGATCAGTTTTGACTGACCTTACCATTGAGGTTCCTCTTCCTATGCAATTGTTATGTGATAATCAAGTTGCATTATTCACTGCTAATAATCCTGCATTTCATGAACGGACAAAGCATATAGAGGTGGATTGTCATTACACTAGAGACATGATCCAGAAAGGTCTCATATCCACCTCCCATGTTTCCACATGAGACCAGACGGCTGACATCTTCACCAAGGCTCTTGCTAAAGGATCATTTCAGAGGTGTTACTCTAAGCTGAGCATGATATATATATATATATATATATATATATATATATATATATATATATATATATGCTCCAGCTTGAGGGGGAGTGTTGAGATAAATATATCTCTTTATCAATTTTATATATTGTGTTTTCTCCGAGTACTTATCATGTAATTAATCCAAGGGCTTTTCTCCTATATAAGAGAGCCCTCGGTCTATTCTAGTGACATGCTCTATTTTTCTCCCAACACCTTGAAGAATTATTATAATAAAAAAGTAATAGAACCCAAAGTTACCTGAGCTTAACAAAATTCTAGTTTTCCAAGTCTCGGTCGGTTTGTTCAGCTCGATAAACCCTAGTTGCCAAATGCAAGGACGGAATACAGTAGTCCTCGGAATATCTTTGTTTAGTCAGGTGTACGTTGAGCAGACTCCACACTTCTTACAATCAGTTAACACATTAAAGAGTAGGTTACTTCAAGGAAAAATATTCAAAATTACAATATATGCATATAAATCTTTGAAATGAACTTTTGTATATAAGGTATACACTTGACCCTAATACATCAAAGTACATATTTCTCAAAATTTCACCTGAAAGAAAGATCCTCCTCAAAGGGAAAAAAATACCAATGTACCCAGAAGGTTTAAATTAGTTATTCAACAGGGTAGCCGAGAAATTTGTTAATTATCTTGGCCACAGGCGCAGCATCTCCAGGCTCATAAAGGATAAGGGAATCTGTGTCCATACCCTTTATTGTCTCATGAAGTGTCTGCGGACGGGAGCAAAAGAGATGCTTCCTCTCTGCAAGCTCTTCAGCCAACTCGATTTGATGGTTGTCCATCAAATCCTCGTTGACAACAACGATCAACGCCTTACCCAAGCGAAGGGACTCGAATATGCTTCCGGACCCTAAAAGATGAGAAGCAAATGAAATTCTGATAGCAGCTGTAAAAATCTAACATTAGGTAAGCACAAAAGGAAACTGACGAGGCAGGTAGAACTCCCTCGACCTTGACCTAAACAAAATAATTATATCAAGCCAAATGAATATCTGCCTTGCAGCAATCTGAATATTGCAACTTTGAAGGTAATTCTCACTGCTGTATTTCCCCCCACTAAAAAGATAGCTGCATGAAAATCGTCTAGTATCCTATTTTCATGGCGAAATGTCACCGTGATATTTTGTATCCGCGGAAGGATAAAACACATATAATCCATTCCTTTTAAAGTAAATAGAATACCTGCATGACTGATGATGAGAGATGATGAATTCATATAGTCAGCGATACTTGGAGAAAATGTGAAGTAATCAACCATTAGGCATGATCCGCCTTCTCCAGAAGACTGCAAGAATTGACACCAGACACATGAAAGAGGAAACAAAGGAAAGAAGTGTAAATTTAAATGTTGCAAGCCTGCCAAAGCTTTCAAGAGCAAGAATGACACAAGCTTAAAGAAAAGGTACACGAATAACTCACTTAGGTCATAATTTTCAGAGAAAATATTGCCACATGTTATTCTTTATTGACTATATCTAAATATTTTGACGTCACACTTCCCAGGTAATCGGTAATTCAATCTTGCCTATTAAAATATTTCATCTTGGCTTCGTGTAAGTTACTCTATCTTCATTTAGGTCCACGGAATTCAAATGGGTCTTATATGGGTAGTGTGATTTTTTGACACGCAACAGTAGTACATCACTTTTTAACTCCACTTTTTTATAATAATTGTGTCCCGTATTCTGAGCTTTTCAAGTTTGCAGATCCAAGTCATTTGTTCTAAAAAAAGGTTAAGGGGTGTTTATTGCAGGGACAAGAGACAGATTGATTTCTCCGATCAAAGGGAAAGTGAAAAAAATGAGTGAATGGACCTATTTTCCTTTGACCAATTTTCATCTTTCCTTTGTTCCGTTCAAAAGGATAAATTTATAAATATTTCAATTTTCATGTTTCATTTACCAATGATGAATTTATAAATATTTCACATTTCAAGAGTGAATATAAATATTTCGATTCCAAGGTCTATATAGTGCTGAAGTACATGCATCTTGTTGTCTGCAAGGTAAATTTGGACTCAAAACATGTTTATGGAGTGTAGGATTCGCCCAAGTGATAGTATGACGAGAGGTTTAATATAAAAAGCAACAATTCCTATTCTCATATGACACATGCCAACTAGTGACTGATGTACCATATAATTCTTCCAAAAGAAGAAGGTAAACAGAATATGCAGGAATGCCACGGAGAGGGTAGGAAATGTCATGAATATGTTACTATTTACAGGGCATTCTGATTTATATAGCAAAAGAACCTTTTCTATAGCATGCAATTGATGAGACAGATGTAGGAACATGAGTAAAAGCTATTACAACATTTGAAATTATGAACAAATGCATCAATAACTGATACAAGTGTTCATTTGATCTTTTTTCTAAAATCCATTGATGCATTGGACACTGGACAAGTAAAAACAACAGACATTAATTTGGTCGCTGAAGAACACTGCAATGCAGGCTTGAGAGACAACATAATCGAAGTTTGATCTGATATTTATAATTTGGGTCTTTATGATTACGACTCCACGAGAGTAGTCCTTTCTTCAGCTGCAGCGCCAACTTCGGCTCAATTCTGTCCACTGGTTGTGTTCAAGTTTGAGGTCACGATATGGCTTTCATCATCCCCCCCCCCCCCCCACTTCCATGTCAAAATTTTATTACTATAATCAAGAGTACTGACAACACATATAGAACACTTAAGCTTTTTTTGTCTCTGATTGCCTAATCCTTTCACACTGTCTCCCTTTGCCTTTTCCTTCGTTATGTGTGTCAATTCTGCAAGACTAGTCATGAATACAAATCTCCTTCCTCATCCCCCTTCATGTGGTTCATCACCACATTCATCCACACACGTCATAATGGAGAGCTGAATTTTAAAAAGAAAAGGTGCTATAAGAACAAGTGACAGACAAAGACAGCAACTTCAAGCTGAAAGATAATAGCTGCTTGAAAGCATGTCTTCTGATGGAACGTTGTATAGATTTATTATTTTAAAAGTTTTGGGGGAAGTTTGACCCTCGCATGGAAGGTCTCTAAACCACCAACAAACTCAGTGCTCATATTGTGTACGATATAGGCCTGCAAATTCATCTCTCTAGACTGTCAATTGCCATCTTCATGATTACCAAGGCAATTTTAACTAGATCTCAAAAAGCAATGTTGCTTGTCTCTGCTTTTATTGTTATCCAGACTCTCTCTACTTGTTCTGTAGTAACTAGGACACCTGCATCAAACGAAAGTAGAATCAAGAATCTCTTTCAAAAAAAAAGGGAGATGAGAACTAGCCTTCAAGATCTTTCTACGTGGTCAAAAAAAGAAAACTGTACCCATGGAAGACCCTCTCAAGAACACCACCAAGGGATTTGCTGAAGTTTGAACTGTTGAGATACTAGTTATCTTTCATGTCTTTTACATATTATTTATTTCTTCCGTCTCTTTATGTAATTTGTCCAGCAGATTACTCTCCTATCTAAGATAACCTTAGGGTTCACATAATAAATGATCCATTCTTTTCTCTCCACATAGTATCAGAGCAACGGTCCTAGATCGGAGTTCTTGAACCAAGTGCCCTAACCCTACCTGTCACCCCCTCTCATCCATCCACGCCGCAGCCGTCGCCCACGCGCAGCAGCGGTCGTCTTCGCCGCCGCCAAAGCGGCCCATGTGGCATCCCATCACCGCCGTTGCTCCCGTGTGGGCCCCTTGCGGCCCTCATGTCTCCCGACGCCGTATATGGCCTCCGTGTGAATTTATCCCCCCCTCCCCTGACACCGAACTGCAGTCTGAAATGGTCTGATTTTGACTGGAAAACATGATTTCGGACCTCTATATCGCGTTTTCCAACCCTAACGCATTTTGGGGATTGAAAAGGATGGTTGTATGAGTCTACACGTACAACCAATCCTCAATATGATTGCGTAGACTCGCTCTAATCAGTTTATTTCCTAGTCGAGTTCCATTCTTCGGTCATTTTTCCATCATGTCAGAAAGCAAGGGTGATATCTTTTCTTCAGCGGGTGCCTTCAAGGACCCGACTCCCATTGTGAAGATGAATGAGACCAACTATGAGTTGCGGTACGTGCAGTTCCTGACTCTTATGTAATGCAACAACAAGGAACACATTCTGACGAGGCCAGAGCTGACGGACAAGACTGAGGACAATGCTTCGTGGAAGCAAGATGACGTGTCTGCGCGTATTTGGCTCTCTGATACCCTCACTACAGAGATAGATAATGATATTGTGAACTAACCCACCACCAAAGCGATGTGGATATTCTAGCATTCACTTATGCCCAAGCGAAGAAGGAGGCCAAGATTCTTCAGTTTCAGTTTGACATATACAAGGCAAAGGCAAGATGGACGTCCACTGCATACTTTCTACTCCTCTCTCTGTGGCATGTTCAAGAAGTTTCACGGCTTCATGCCGATTAAGACCTCCACAGAGTAGCAGATGGCGTACAGAAACTCCATGATAGTTGGAGTATTCTTAGCAGCACTTGACTCAAAGTATGAGGCAGCAAGAGCACAACTTCTTACCGGGACGACCATAACTCCCATGGAGGAGACTTACAATCGTCTTAGTAGGCTTCTTATTCCACATGCCACCACTACACATCCTTCATCAGCTATAGTTGTTTCTCATAACAGAGGAGGTTCTACGTAGTTCAGAGGTAAAGACCCATAGCAGAGGTGGCAGACGTCAGTGTGATCCCTGCATCTATTGTCTCTGTCCAGGACACTCTGAGGACACATGCTATCAGAAGTACCGCATATGCGCGCATGGCGAAGCGGATTGAGCCTTCAGATACCACAGCTCCTCAAGCAGATCCACGCTTTTAATGACATTGTCTCTCGTATACGGGAGATCATGACTCCAATTCCCAACACTACCTACAAGATCCACAGATATTGCAGCTTCTGCTAGAGCCTCTTCGAGCTCCTTAGGTATCGCATATATTTTTACTGGTTGTAGTGGTACAGATATGATAGATCATGGACTCTGGTGCTTCTCACCATTTGTGTGGAGACAGAGACCAGTTCAGATCTTATAGGTCTATATCCCCTGGTAGATGGGTTGTCAGTACAAATGGGATTCACTTACCCATCATTGAACAAGGGGAGGTGCATTTGACACCAACCACACAGCTGCAGAATGTTGTATATACTCCTGATTTTCATATGAATTTGCTTTCTATTAGCCAGCTTGCAATGGATCTGGCATTGTCATGCCATTTTTGACCACTATTCTCTTGTGTTTCAGGACATACTCACGAGAAGGGTGATCTGATATGGCCGTGAGCAGCGGAGGCTCTACAGACTGGTCCAGCCTCCTCATGTTGGTGCCTCTACTGTTCCTACTGGACCAGTCTCACCGTACATGTGGCATCTTCGTTTTGGCCACCTTCTACTACAGAAGATGTGGCATGCCCTCCCACTGCGATCTTCCTTCCAATGCGAGGCTTTCCAGCTTGGAAAGCATCATCATTCCTCGTTTCCATCTCGTCAGAGTCGAAGCAGTTCTCAGTTATTTAAGCTCCTTTACTTAGGTATTTGGGGTCCGAGTCATATCCTATATTTAAGCACTAGGGGCATTGTTTTTATATGGTCATTGTAGATGACTATTCTAGAATTTCTATGGTTTTCTTGTTAAAGAATAAGTTTCCGGGGTTGATCATCAAATCAATTATTAATGAAATAAAGAACATTTTTATGCTATTATCAGGTATTTACGTTCTGACAATGCTTTAGAGTTTGTACTTTACAACTATTCGAGTTTCTCATGTCTCTTGGCACTGCACACCAGACTTCGTGTGCCTATACATCTCAGCAGAACGGTGTTGCTGAACGTAAATATTGTCATTTACTCAATGTAACTAGAACTCTTCCAATTCATAGTCGTGTTCCTCACTGTACTAGGGTGATGTGGTTCTCACAACCTGCTACTTAGTGAACCATATGCCATCTTCTATCTTGGGAGAAATGGTTCCTTTCTCAATTGTGTTTCCCGAGAAGGATCAGTTCTCCATTACATCCGTATATTTGGATATGTGGCCTATGTTCACAATCTTTCTCCTAGCCATGGCAAGCTCTCTCCCAAAGCTGACAAGTTTGTCTTTGTTGGTTATTCTCGTACTTGGAAAGGGTGACGTTGCTTTGATCCGCTTCGGCAAAAATACTTTATCAGTTTTGATATTACATTCTTTGAGTCTGTTATGTATTTCTCTCCTACATGTGACAGACTGCACCCATCTGACTTTGATGAGGAGGTCTACATGCCTCCACCTCGTACATCTCTACCACCTCCTGCACATGCTCTATTATCTCCTTCACCACCACTGTCGTTGCCGCCTCCACCACTACCTCCAGTACCTACACCTACTCATGTTGTTGCCTGTGGACCACCACCCACCTTGACTCAATTTTTGTCACATGTGTTTACTCGCAGTCTCGCTCTGTTCCCCTTGCTGACAGGTTTTCTCCATCATCCGACATGCCTCATGTATGTAATGAGCACATTGTTTCTACTGACGGCGCTACTAAGTTGTCTATGCTGTAGGATTCCTTATAGGATGAGCAGGTACTCTCTCAAGAGGGAAACTTACAGATTCAGGAGATGGCAGATGATCTCGGTGTGCATATTGCTGTGTGAAAGTAGAAACACACTTGTGCTTCATATCCTCTTGTAGTCCAAGTTTCTTTGTGCAGACTTTCGGAGGATTTCAAGAGATTTACTGTGTCACTATCAGCTGTGGAGATACCATGGACGTAACAGGAGGCCTTCCAGGACAATTAGTGGCATCTTGCCATGGAAGAGGAGTTGGTCGCGCTATAGTCGTGTGGCACTTGAAGCCTTGTTTCAACTCTAATTGACGCATCCATAGTTGGGTGCAAGTGGATGTTCACGATGAAGCAGCGAGCAGATGGCAGTATGGATTGTTACAAATTGAGACTTGTGGTATGTGAGTTCACCCAGATATATGGGGTGGACTATCTAGATACTTCTCTCCAGTGGTCAGGCATTCTACTCTATGTATACTTCTATCAATTTCAGTGACACGAGATTGGCCCCTCTATCATCTTGATGTAAAGAATGATTTCTCTATGGTGACCTATAGGAGAAGGTTTACATGCAGCGGCCATCTGGTTCGTTGTTGAGAGGGAGTGTAAGAAGGTTTGCAGGCTTCACAAGGCCATCTATAACATCAAGCAGAAGCAGAGTCCAAGATCATGATTCCAGAAGCTCTCAGATTTGATAGAGCAACAGGGGTTTGTGAGATCGATTGTTAAACATTCATTGTTTGTTAAGAGAACTCGGAGAGGTACAGTTGCCATACTTGCTTATGTTGATAATATCATTGTTACAAGGGATGACGAGCAGGGCATCCAGGCTGCTAAGGATTTCCTAGGTCAGTAATCTATGACCAAAGACCTTGGTAGCCTACATTACTTCATTGAATTGGAGTTCACCATGAACCAGCGATATCTTGTGATGACCCAAAGGAAGTGCGTTACAGATCTTCTCTCTGAGACAGGCAAGGCAGATTGCAAGTCTGTCACTACTATGGAATCAAGCATGAAGCTCAATGATGATGAATTTGATGAGGTCAATAAGAGGAAGTGCAGGGAGCTTGTTGGGAAGATTATTTATGCGATCATCACCAAGTCATATATATCCTTTGTAGTGAGCAAAATGAGTCAATTTATGGAGCAGCCTAGACCAAGGTTTTAAATTTCGATATCGGATATCATATCGACACCATGTCGAAATGAAATATCACCAAAATTTTGTTGAAATTGCAGTCACATTTCGCCCAAATCGAGCAACATTTGTGAAGGAAGGCCATCATATCGACATTTCACTTGAAATTTCAATCCCATGTCAAAACCGAAATTTCGACGAAATTTCATCGATATTTCGTAAATATGAAACCATGGCCTAGACAAGCACATATGGATGCAATCCATATGATTCTGAGGTGTCTGAAGGCCTCACATGACATTGGTCTTCTATTTAGCATAGATACATCCCTTGCAGTTATAGCTTGTGCAGATGCAGTTTATGTAGGGTGTCACAAAGATAAGAAGTTTACTTCTGGCCTTGCAGTACTCATAGATACATCCCTTGCAGTTATAGCTTGTGCAGATGCAGTTTATGTAGGGTGTCACAAAGATAAGAAGTTTACTTCTGGCCTTGCAGTACTCATAGGAAATCCCTTGGTGTCATGGAAGAGCAAGAAGCATACTGTGGTTGTTAGATCTAGTGCAAAATCAGAATACATGATCATGGTGCAAGCTAGTACAAAGATGATGTGGGTCAGATCTGTTCTTATTGACCAGACCATTGAGGTGCATCTTCCCATGCACCTCCAATGTAACAACCAAACTGCTCTCTTCATTGCCAACAACCCAACCGTCCAGGAGAGGACCAAGCACATCGAAGTGGACTGTCACTACATTCGTGACATGATACAAAAGGGTCTTATCTCCACTATTCATGTCAGCTCTGGAGACCAGAGAATACATATAGTAAACAAGGCCCTAGCTAGAGGGCATTACCACAGATGCTACTCCAAGATGAGCATGATAGATATTTGTGCTCCAACTTGAGGGGTGTTGAGATACTAGTTATCTTTCATGTATTTTATGTATTACTTATCTCTTCTGTCTTCTTTATGCAATTTGCCCATCAGGCTACTCTTCTATATAAGAGAACCCTAGGGCTCCCATAATAAATGATTCATTCTTTTTTCTCCACATGAACCATACCTCTTTGAGGTTATTTATATATTTATAGTTTCTTGTGAAGTCACTGTAATCCTAGCCTCTATCTATGTAGAGAGAGCAAGGGCTCCCATTTCAATATTTAAATATTTCTACATGTTAGTAGAACAGCAGTCCTAAACTGAAGTTCTATACGTTGTTCTAGTTGTTCCTTCTACTACCAAAAAACCCAGATCATCCCCTGGCGACCTAAACTGAAGTTCTATACGTTGTTCTAGTTGTTCCTTCTACTACCAAAAAACCCACATCATTCCCTGGCGACCCCAGCACTCACCGGGTTGCCTCCCACCCTCCAACCAAAGTTTGAAAAAACAAAAGGCGGAAAGAAGCATTTTCCCTGGAGACAAGGCGAGGCGTAGCCTCGAGGCGGTCGAGGCGTAAGCCTCAATTAGTATAGGAAAATACTTATAAAAACTATAATAAATATATTTAATGATGAAATTATCTTAATTGACATACATATAATATATAACATTACAATATATAATGAAATTATGAAGATACGAATGTGAAAGAAAGAATATGTAAATTTCATAAACCTATCTATTAAATTTCTACCCAATCAAAAATAGAATCATTAGCTATAATTGCCATTAAAATATCAAAGGCAGTATATTTTTCGTTAAAAAAATTGAGGTGCATAAAAAATTATGATTAAATGTACTTGTTATATATATGACTAATATATAAAATATGACAACACTGAGATGCCTTGAATCTAATCTTGCTTTTTTCTAGTTGGTATATTATGTTGCTCATTACGTCACATCTCTTAACACTGGCTTTTCTTTAAGCTTTATGGATTGTGTATTTAAAAGTACAAAATTAAGAATTTCTTGAAAAAATTAGACAAGTTTAATGCTTAATATGAATATGAACAAACTTGAAATTCCAAGCATTCATCTTGTAAATATATATCCTAGACGACTATACATTTATAAGCATCTAAAACTACCAATAAGACAATTAAATCCTTAAAAAATGCTTTAAATTCCAGAAAACGCCTCACAGACCGCCTCGCCTCATCGCCTCGGACCGTCTCGACCTTTTGTGGCGTACGCCTCATCAATTCCATCTGAGGCGTACGCCTCGAGGCTAAAAAACACCGCCTCGTTCCGCCTCGACCGCCTCGAGGCTAGCCTTATAATACCATGCCTCCAACAACCATTGTTGCATGGCCACCAGAAGCTTGCAGATGGAACCGCCGCAGGATCCCCAGTGCCATCGTCGGCTGGCATTTCCCGCAATGTGTTATGAGCTCCCACAATGTTGCTTATTGGCCATGCCAAATCCATGTTGCCTGATGAGCAATCAACTCCATGATGCCTAGCCACATCCATGTTGCTTATTGGCCATGTCAAATCCATGTTGCCTGATGGCCAGTGCCATCATCGTCTGGCATTTCCAGCAATGAGTTACCAGCTCCCACAATGTTGCTTATTGGCCGTGCCAAATCCATGTTGCCTGATGACCGCTCAATTCGGTTCATGTCAACCTACTGGTACTGAGTACCTACATGATGTCTTGTAGATAGCATGCTATTTTTCCTTTTTGTTTTATGCAACTCTATCATATGAGAAGTCGAAAAGTACGCAATCTGAGGTGGCATCTAGACAATTGATTCAAGTAGCATGAAGCACTTTTTATATTAAAATTATCAAGTTGGACGAAACCGACTATGTCAGATAGTCACAATCTTCGTAGTGTCAAACAAAGGATCGAGGAAGCTTCATCTTCTCCTGAAGACAGAGCCAGCAATAAAGGCTAGTAGATATGCTAAATGGGAAGAAGACAACAGTATGATGTGTGCCTACCTTTGAGTGGAGTAATTCCTCGGAGTAGAGACTAGGTGATTAATTGCGATACCATGTAAGCGATCTGGATGCTGAAGGAGTCAAGTTCTTATGAAAGAATGCGAGCCATTTATTCTGCACTTATAATGACTTGATGCATTTCAGACATTAGACCCCCTGCAAAGTACTATTCGCAATTGAAGGCATTGAATTAGAAGTATAATTCTGCGAGGAAACTTCTAGTGGAAGATTCCATTGGGAGGAATGTACATATGGCTAGTTCCATAACTCCTGGTAGGATGGGAGAAGGTCTTAGATACCCTTACTATCAATTTAGATGTGGTTTTTGTACCAATTTTTCCCTTAGACTTGCAATCTGTTCGCTAGATTTCCAAACTATGTACTGTTTGATCCCTCATGATATTACAACAAGAAGGATGTTGAGATATATTTATCTTTATTTATCTTTCATGTATTTTCTATTTCTTGTCTCTATTAAATTATTTTTTCCTATGGGATTTCTCCTCTCTATGTAAGAGAGCCCTAAGGCCTCGTGAATAAACAAGTCATAACTTTCTTTCCACGTGATATCAAAAAACGGTCCTAAATCGGAGTTGAGTATCACATAACATAGCCCTATCCGTCGCCCATCTCTCTCTCTCTTCCCTCTCGCATCTACAACAGTCAGCCCTAGCCGACCTCCGGCACCGCCAACATGGCTGCACAGCCCTTTCTTCAGCAACTCTGGGGCTCCACGCCCCCCTCTCTTGCTGTCTCTCGCTGCCAACCCAGCGCAGCCGACCTCTGCCCATCTACAGCATGGGTCAGCTGCCCCTGCGACAGTTGTCGAGACTATCGCACGGTCCCCTTTGCCGACTGGTGCAGCCCCACGTACCCATCGTAGCAGTACTCCTTGTTGTTAAACGTGAAAGAATGCTCCAATAGTTTGATTTTATAAGTTTTGGGCTGATTTAAGACATATAACTCACCCCATCCATCCTCGAGCACCACCAAAGTTGACGAGAATGGTTGTGAAATGAGTTTACACAAACAACCGCTTCCTTGTATAATCATGTAGAGACATTAATATCAGTCTACAACCCCAGTCGTATCATTTCTCGACCTTTTTATCATGTCAGAAAATAATGGTGACCTATGTTCCTTCGGTGTCTTCGATGGTCCGGCACCATTGTCAAGATGGATGAGGACCAACTATGAGTTATGGTGAATGCAATTTATAATCATCATACAATGCAATAACAAAGAGCGCATCCTAATGCAATAGTCGAGCCTTGAAGTTTTGTTCTCGTGAACGCATATTGTGAACCAAGCGACTCGATTAAAATTTCAATCGCCAATAACCGACATGACCGTCGGATCATAAGAACGATTCGATTTCCATGTTGATACCAATTGATGTGGATTAAGTTTAGGGAAGAATTATTAAGGGGTGAGAGAGGAAATTGAGGTAAGGGGATAAGGACGAGCATGCCAGTTGCGTGAGGGAGAAGAATAAAAGAGGAGACGAGCGGATTGGATGATAAAAGAGGAGAGATGATATCCACGGGAAGAGAAGGATAAAGACAATGGCTAACCACATTCAACTTCATTCATGTTCTTGTTACAAATGAGTAGGTTGCTTTATATAGGGATTTAACCCATTAAAAGATGTAACATTTCACCTAAAAGACAATTCCAAAACCAAAAAATACATTCAAATGTCGTGACTCATGGTTTTTTTACATAATTTACAAACTATATTAATATTGCAATAAAAATAAAAAATTAAGAGTGCATCAAGGAGGGACCACAGGAGAAGGTGGTGGTGGAGGAACCATTGGAGAAGGTGGTGGTGGAGTGGGAGGAGAGGGGACGTATATATCCTCACCGAACTCAGAAGTGGTCATCATGTCACCTGTAGGAGTAAGGTACATAGCCGACTCAAAGAAAGTGACATCAACGTTGACGTATTTGCAGAGATATATTTATGTCTATGTATTGTTTGCTCATTTTTTCTGTTCTTTTGTCTAGTGTATGTAATTTACCCATAGGTTTCTCCTCTATATAATAGAGCCTAGGGTTCAAGGAATAGAATTGCGTTTGTTCTTTTCCCAATATGATATCTGTTAGAAAATATGATGCGGAAGCGGAATCAGAGAAAAATATTTAAACATGAAGAACACGGGATTTAACTTGGAACCCTAAACCCTATTCCCTAAGGAGCGGGATGAAACCACGGGAGAACGCCTCAAAGGGCTGATATTGCTTTTCTCATCTGAATACAATGGGTGTGGGGTCTATATATAGCCCCCACTGAGTCTCCACATCTCCCAACTAGTGTATGTGGGACTAAAGACTTGGATGTGGCACTTCTATTTTTAAAAAAAGAATCGACCCCGCAGCCCCCCTTTTTTCGTTGGACTCTTTTTTTAGTATCCACGGCACCCTGCTCTCTCTCTCTCACACTCCTTTTTCATTTTTCACGAATCACTTGGGCTCTACAATAACAACAGGAATTTTTTATAATAAAAAGAGGTCATCGCCCATTCAAACCCACTAAGATTTCTGTCGCATGAGCAGACCTCCGCCTGGAGGCATCGCTCGTGTCGCCTGCGCGCCATCGTCCGGGATGAGGGCTCCGTCTAGAGCCGCTCGTGGCGAGAGATGGGTTGGCATGGGGAGTTGCAGTATGTATGTGCCATGTGCATGCAACCTTGCTGAAGATGCGCCGTCACGGTTCGCCTAGGGGCCGTTGCCTCTGAGAGTTGCTGCCAAGAGCTTGTGCGCTACTTGGAAGTGTTGAAGACACGCCGCTAAGGAGGAACGGGGCTCGCGTTGGTTCGAGGAAGCTTAGGGCTAGACGAGTGTGGGTTTTTCGCTTGGAACACGAGCGACTGTCGCCGCCTGAAGTATGCCGCCACCTGAGGTTCGATCTCGCACTGCCTGCACGAGATCTAAGGAATCTGAATTTCCGCCTGGATCGCTGCAATCGCTCCACCTGGATCGCTAGAACTGTGCTGCCTTGCGCGATTCAAGAGGAGGATTGCCTACGAGATTTACTGGATGGGGCTCCGCCTGGAGCTCCTGGAATTTTTTTTTACGTCTGCCTTTGCTCGATAGATCTGGAGATTGGCGGTTGTGGCTGGAGTTGAGGATGTGTCGATGGTACGTTAATGGCAGAGATATTTGGGTTTCGACGAAACCCTATGATACCAAGCCAGGGTTTTGGAATGTGCCGCCCTAGAACTCTTCTTGATCATGAACTAGAATAATAATATTCTTCAACAAAATAAATCTTCAAGAACTAGCATGGATTGAATCTTCTTCATAAATCGAAATCTAGAATAAATCAAGAGCATAAAACCACGAGAATCGAACCCGTTCTGATATGATGTTAGAAAATATGATGCAGAAGCAGAATCAGAGAAAATATTTAAACATGAAGAACATGGGATTTAACGTGGAACCCTACTCCCTAAGGAGTGGGATGAAACCACGGGAGAACGCCGCAAATAGTTGATAGTCTATTGCTTTTCTCATCTGAATACAATGGGTGTGGGGTTCTATATGTAGCCCCCACTGAGTCTCCACATCTCCCAATTGGTAGATGTGGGACTAAAGACTTGGATGTGGTAAATGGATCTTAGAGGGATCCATTTACCCATCTCCCCACATAAGTGACGCATATCAACAAATACTCCAACACTAGTCATTAAGGAATTCATTATGGTGGTTTATATCTAATTTATCCCATACCTAGAAAATGTGTGTGTCGAAAACCAAATATATTTAATGAAGCAAATTCCAAAAACATGGTCAAAGAATTTAGAAGTAGTAGATCAATTTTTTGGAATTTGAAAATGCATCGAATTAATCCTATAAAATAACGAGACGTCTAGGAGAAAATCCAAAGACGTGATAGTTTTAATCATATAAAATGACGAGACTTCTAGGAGAAAATGCAAGTAGCATTTAGGCCAGTAAGATGGAAGTCATATCTAATTTTAATAAATTAAAGTTTTAGAACTTGAAAAATCACATATATTCATACACTTTTTTAGCAAAAGGTCCTAAAATGTGATATTTTAAATGTACGTAGCAAAGGCATATTCATCATAGGAGAGGTGGAATCAACAATCAGGATGTTAAGATGTTATTCATGTCAAAATTTAATAAGATATAGCCAAAGATATAAGAAAATTCTGACATTTCCCAGACATTGAAATTTCTCACAGTGAACAGGCTCATGATTATTTCAAGAGAAATATGCACTAGCATTAATGGCAGGCTTCTGAATCTCCAAGCCCTGTAAATCATGTGGATCCCCATACCTCAATTCAAGATGGAAAGAGGGATTTTTCTTGGCATAGGTTAAATTTATGTTCAAAAAGAGAGCCTCAGTGCAGTGGCAAAGTTGTCACTCTGTAATCTAGAAGTCACAGGTTTAAGTCATGAAAACCGTCCCATACATGGAAAAAATTGCATGGCACCCAAAGTGGTCCGACCTTTCTCTAGACCCCCAAATAACGAAACTTATGCAGCACACTGCATTTGTTGGTAATATTTGATCTTCTAATCCTTTGAATATTAAAAGATAAACGGTAGGTGTTATCAAGTTTGGCTCTCTTTATGTAAATATAAAAGCTAAAAGCAATCCCGACTAATGCATCTAGTTACTTGCTTGTCTTAAGAAATTTCAAAGAAAAATCATCAACCCAACAATGGATGAAACTCAAGAAGACTTGATACCTTCGATGGGACATGGGATCCACGTCCCATTTGAATGATCATATTGGTGTACCCTTTCTTCCACAGTTCCTCTCTTACAAGCTTGGAATCTGCCGCTTTAACTAATGCATCAAAGCAGGTAGTCCCCACTGTGACAAAAACCATTCTCGAACCACTTGGATCATAATCTCCCATCACCAGTTCTCCCTTTGCATGGATATCTGTTGGTGGAATTATTAATTGATTCAATTCAATGATTCTTCTCTTGTTATAGTAACATTCATAACAGCTTCTCTACATAAGCTAAAATGCAAACTCCTGAAAGGAGAAATAGCACAGAAAGGAAAGAGAGATTGACTGGTAAATATCCATATGGTGTTGCCAATAGAATGTCGACCACAATCCACATAAACGCACCGGAATGTAAAAGTGCTACCAGCAGATTTGGTAAGTCAAGCCAAACCTTTACAGACATTATGAGGAGTCGGCAAAGAATTGACATAAAGGCATGGTCATCAAATAGGTGATCATGTACATAAATTACCAAATCAATTGGAATGACATCTTTGTTGAAAGGTTCAAAGGTGGGAGAATTGAATAAGACCCATGTAACAACAAATAGCACATTTGGCTCAAAAAAAAACAAGTAGCACATAGCTTGTCCAGTTGCTACTTAAGGATGGAAGATCCACTATGAAATAAAAATGAAGCCTTATTTACTCGCACAAGTAGAATACAACATCAACTTTTAAATGGAGTAAATTCGCATTTCATTCTCATATGATATCCTGATTGCCAAAGGAGGGTAGCTCGAAACATTAAACCATATTAGGGGTTTCGAATCAATAGTATGATGTTATTGGAAATATATGCAGGACAGGAGTGTAATAAAATCCATAACCTTCTTTATGAAGACAAGCATTGTATGATTAACTAACATTAACACGGCAATAACAATGTCGAAAAAATCAATCCAGACAATCATTGGTTCCAGGCCAATCAGTTTTAATTAGCAGTTCAAACCAGTCAGACTAGTGATGATGTCAGAACAATGCCACCGGAAAAATATCGCATGCATTATATAACTAAACATCTATTTTTGTTACTTTAGTGCCCTCTCTTTTCTTGATTTTTGTATTGAATGAAGGGGTCTTCTTAATGATATGCATATGTTCATCTTATGTCTACAAGCCACAATAGATCTTTCCCTTATTTTTTTTCTCCAATAACTCTATACAATGGGCATATGCTGAAAGAAAATTACAGTATGGTGGTTTTGCAAGAGGCAAGGATGATACTTGAAACCATCAGTGAAACAATTCCACTAAAACACTAGATACAGATCAGATATTTTAGTGCAGATACTTTTTGAAGGAAAAATGGTTTAGATACATAATGGTACAAATGTAAACACAATTATGCTCTAAATGATTTGCAATTATGCATCAACACTGTAAAATTGAACAGGAAAATACCGGGATCAACGTAGAGATTATGGCGACACTGGAGGGGGAAAATTCAACAAAAAACACAATCTGATAACAAAAGTGCGCACAGATTCAGAAATCAGATCGAATTTTTAGGGCTTATTATCCACTGTACTGGCCATTGAAAGAATTAGTAAGCTTAGGGAATTATAGACTAATGTTTGCTGGAACAGGACCTTAATACTTCAGTAACTTCACCAATCCATCTGTTATAAAACAGACCACCGTCGAAGAGATACAGGGGAAAAACGAATGGAGATCTCGTTACCCACGGCAGATTCGAGAGGATGACGTGTAACGTTTCATACCTTGATCGGACAGCATCAGCAAGCTCGGTGACTGCAGATGACCGTCGGGAATGGTGGTGGTGTGTAGATGGGACTGGGAAACGGTTGGCAGGGTACGGCGGTGGCGTAGGTGGCGTGAAGAAGGGAAGGCAAAGCTGGATATGGCGCCGGGAGAGACGGCGACGGCGTTGAAGCAGTGTTTTTGAAACCCCACCGGCGGAGTTGGGAGGTGCCGGCGGGTTTCACCGGTTCGGGCGAAATAGGATTTTTTTTGTCAAACCACTAGTTTAATTGGATTTTTGAAATCCGATCCAACCATGTTCAGTTCAAAATTGAATTGAAAATAATACTTTTCATGGTATTAGAATTTATGACCTTTAGTTACCCAAATAATTACTAACCTACTCAATCATAATCACTTCTGGTAAACAAAATGATCATAAATATTATTATTCTTTTTATCTAGTTGAAAAGAGACTATACGAAGGAATCTTAGTTTTGTGGATATAAGTCCGGGATTGACCCGCAAAAGGAGACGAAGAATCCATGTAGCCGACCCTACTTAATTGTGGGAAAAGGATGTTGTTGTTGTTGTTAGTTAGTTAGTTGCAAAGTATTTAGTTCAATTTTTATATGTATAGTTTTTTATGTTATATATGCTAAAACTTGTCCATGTAATATAAGTTTTTTATGTTATATATGCATTTTTAATCGTTATATGTTAAAGTATATATAATATCATATATGTATCCGTATAGATATTGAATATGTTATGTATCCATCTTTATAGCTATTTTTTTATTCACGTTTCTTTGTGTCTATCTATATGGTTGTATGTTATGTATGTACTTACAACATATGTAGATGAAAATGGTTATACATATAAATATGTATAATTAAGAAAAGTGTTTTTATCAGTATGCCCCTCTGACATATTACAATTTTAGTTATGCCCTCTCTTTTTGGGAATATCAGTTATGCCCCTAACTTCTTGATGTTTTATCATTTGTACCCCTTGGGTTAGTGAACGTCCATCCTCAATGCAAACGGACGTTAACTTTGAGGGATACAGTCGGAATTAAATGTAAAAAAAAGTGTTCTGGAAGGTATCCCATCCTCTTCCTCCTCTATCTTCTTCCTCTTCTTCTCCTTTTCTTGCTCCCCAGCATGTTGCTCCTCCTCTACCGCCTCCTCCCCTCAGCCCTAGCTACTCCCTCCGCCCCCCCAACTCCTCTCACATCCCCTCGGCCCATGCACCTCCCCCTTCGCCCTTGCTCCTCCCCCAGCCCACCCCGAGCTCCTCCTCATCTACCCCTCCTCCCCTGCTTACCCCCTCCTCCCTAGCTCGACCCCTCCAACCCCGACCTCCGCCCCCGCTTCTCCTCCTCCGCATACCCCCTACATCCCTGAGCTCCGCCCCGATCTCCTCCCTCGTACCTCCCACCCCCCCCCCCCCCCCCACACACACCAACTCTCCAATCTACCCCTCTTTCTTAGCCCGACCCCCTCTAGCCTCGAGTTCCACCTCGAGCTCCTCCCTCGCACATCCCATTCCACCCTCTCTTCACGCTCGCGACCCCCCTCTGCCCCAGCTCCTCCCCAGCCTATCCCGAGCACCTCCCCCTCATCCCCAGCTCCATGTTGCTCCCCCCACCCTCTCCTCCCCCTTCGCCCTCCCTCTGCCCCCATGCCTCCTCCTCTGCCCCAGCTCCTCAACAAGTTGCCTTGAGCTCCTCCCCCTCCCCCTCATCCCCACCCCCTGCTCCTCCCATCTCCCCACACCATCCCCCCACCATCCCTCCGCCCCCGCATCTCCCCCTCTGCCCCAGCTTCTCCCCATCCCACCCGTACCTCCCCCCCCCCCCCCCCCCCGCCCCCTCCTCCCCGGCTCACCCCCTCCAGCCCCTCCTCCCCGACCCGGCTTGTTAAATGTGCTCTTACTCCTCCAGGTGACTATGAAGAAGATGAAGGAGCACGATATTGTTGTGCTCAGATTCTCAGATAATTCTCCTCCCAGACAGAATTCTATCTCCATATGATTCGCTTAGGGGAAAGGAGGGGGAGATTTAATTTTGAACAAAATGCCTCTCTTACCCACACCGTAGTATGAATAAATCATGGTTATTTTAATTATTTGATGGTTAATCTGACAGAAGGACACATGTGATAATGGAGAAAGAAGTCAGGGGCACAAGTGATATTCCTAAAAAGGGAGGAGAGTAACTGAAATTGCAATATCTCAGAGGGGCATACCTGATAAAAACCCTTAAGAAAAACATTTGCATGCTAACATGCACTTACAATTTTATAACTTTCTTATCTATTTATGATTTTTTAAAATATATTTATATGTGATTTTTTTATGATTTGTATTTTTACACATTTTATTTTTTTTGTAGTTTGATAAGCCGGTCGAACCATTATTTCCTCGTCAAGTCGATTTAATCCGGCTAAAAATGATGATGGCATCATCATCTGATTAACCAGTTTAATTGTGTGGTCCAACCCAATTTGACCTTTTTGATAAAGTTTCTGATTTGGCCTCAAATTCAATTTCAAAAAGATTATTTTGAAGTAGAAAGATAAGATAATTCATCTCATTGACATTGTATGCAATAAAGGAAAGTTTCTTTTGTTGTAAATTTATAAAGCTAAGCCATGCTAGCAAGATGTGAATAATGTGATCAAATCGGGATAACGGACTAGTGGATTTGATCCAACCTCAACGCAAGTCTAGTCCAAAAAATGTGCCTACATTATGGCACAAGTCCAATCATTTTTATTTTTGGACTTGGGCCAAGTCAGGCTAATGGATTGGGCTTTTGGTTGACATGGCCCAATGTTCATATATGCTCTCTGTTGTAGTCTCTAACGTTGACTCATTCAAGTGTGGTGCTTGTTTTAGTATAAAAAGGAAAAGAAAATGGAGCATAAATATTTGAGAGAGAAATTCGAAGGGTTGTAAAGAAGAGGGATGAAAAAAGTGACAGGGCACTTCTGAGGATGTTGACCATCTTTTCTTTTACAAGCATGTTTTGTCTGGAACAAAAAGGGTTTGAATGCTCATTTCCAAAAGAAAGAGGAGGCCAACAGTAAAGGCACACATGAGAAAAAAAAGACAACAATAAAGCCTTTTCCCACATTAAGTAGGGTCAGCTACATGATTTCGTGCCTCCATTCAAATCTCTATTTGGTCATTATCAGGCTTAAACCAAAAAAACTAAGATCCCTTTGTATAGTCCAACTCTTTGGGCCTTCCTTGCCCTCTCTTAGTCGATTGTACATCCTAGAACTCACATCTACTAATTGGTGCATCAGCCGACCTCATTTGCAAATGGTTAAACCGTCTAAGTACTTTTCTCCCATCTTATCATCTATCAAAGCTACACCAAATTTCCTTTTGATTGCATCATTCTGACTTTGATCTTTATGTCTATGGCCACACATCTACCTTAGTATTTTAATTTTTGTTTTTGCCCCTATGTGCACTTATTTATGGTTCACATACCAACTTTTTGATCCATTGAGCATACCATATCTCACTGCTAATTTGGAAAAGCAAAGCGCCAAACTATATTAGTATATATCTTTGGCTTTTCTGTTGTTCGGATTCTCATAAAAGAGCACCGGGGGCAGCTCTTGGGATTGGAGGTTGATGCATGTGACAACTGACTCGGTAATGGAAGACATAGAGCACTTGTTCTTCTCATGTCCTTCTTTGACTCAGGTGTGGAGTAGGGCCAATATTCCATGGCTTGGTGGGCAAGACTATCTCGGATTTTGGAGAGACATTAGATCTATTTGTGGATATGGTCACGAAGACAGTGTGTACCCTTTTATGCTTGCTTGGGCGATTTGATGCGCCAAAAGTGGTGTCATTTTTGGAGCATACTTTTCATATTGAGAATATAATTGAACATTGCAAGGCATTGTATATATCTTGGAGAATGTAAAGAGATGTAATATGATGTAATTTTTAATCGTAGTAATATAGGAAATTTTGTGGTGGATCCCAACTTGGGGTGCCACCCTTCCTTTTCTTAAAAAAAATTGTCTCATGACTACTTTGTAAAATATTCCTTTGATTTCAAGGGGATTTTCTAATCACATATAATAATAGAGGCTCCTCTCCACTTTAGCCAATTTGCATTTATTCTATGAGAAAAATGAAGTAAAAAATAATCATACAACAATTATATATGTGGTTTTGACTTATTTTTTAATTCAAAAAAAGGAGATCACACCATAAAGGTCTACCTTAAAATATATTAATAAAGTTAAAGTTTAAGGGTGAAACATACAGTAGCCACGTATCAAGAAGAGATCTAACTAGATGAGTGGTATTATCAACATAAACCCATCTAGATCGAAAGATTATCCCATGATATGAAAGCTAGATAACCCAGACCATGGCGATAGGGCGCAAAATATCTGCCATGAACTTGAAATGATTATTCACCAAAGAATTCGGAAGTTGGTTTAGGAAGAGAGGTCCACCGAGTGGATGTCCATACACTGCCAAATCTTATAAACACAAGCGCGCGAGTTATTCAGATGAACCAAGTATCCGCTCATGCAACCATACATGGAGCAGGAAGTATCATCCCCTCGAATAAAGATGGATCTTCTTGCCAATGAAAGTAACCGCTCAAGTCTGTGGAGCTAGAGGAAAAATATTAATCTTGAATGGAATCCTCATGATCCATACCAGGTTGCAATCCTTTTCCCTAGTTCTTGGGTCAAATACATCATTGGCAGTGAGTGCCATGTAAGCTTTCTTCACAAAGAAAAAGGCATAGCACTACACCCAACGATGGTTGCCAACAGACGAGCTCGAGCATCTTGCAATTTCCTTCGATACCTGAAACATTGCTCGGACAAGGAAGAGGAAAAACATGGCATCCATTAGATATCCACCTAGGTGACCTTAACATGCATCTCTTGATCATCAGCGAGCACAAAGAGTGGTGGGAATCGTTCCTGAAGCGGACATTCACCCGATCAGTTGTCCTTTCAAAACATAAAGGACTAATCATTACCTAAAACTAGGTGCATCTAAGTAGGGATCTCATGGACAACCGAAAAAATCCCTTTTCAGAATGCATAGGAAGGGCGTTGAGAGGACACAATGACAAAGGGATGCACTTGTGTTGCATAAATGTCTCCAAGAAGCAGATATGAAGGTCCTTACCTGACCCCACAGCCTTGCCATCCATTTCATTAATCGAGCTTTATTCTTCTCCTCCAACTTGAAGACTCCGAGGCTGCCTTGAACCTATTTTGATGTAATCAACTCCCAATTCACCATGTGTAACCCACTTTATTGCCCATTAGAAAACTCCAAAAGAAGCGATGCATACCGGACTCCACAGGATGACATGTCCCAATATGGAGGATCCTTGTTAAAATAAAAAAGATGGGATGGTTTCAAAATCACCTTTAGTAGACCACTCTCCCCCTCGATAGAGGCATGAACCTTCCACACTTCCAACTTCCGCTCCAATCTTTCAATCTCTAGTAACAAATCGGGGTGCCACAAACAATGCATGTTGGGGGGAGGTAGAGGTACCTAATGGGTAGGAAACCTAGTGGAGTGTCAATGATCCCTGTGCACTTCTCAATTTCAGCCTAGGATAATCCAAAAGGCATGAACATGGGTTTGTCTCTATTTAGTGCTAGTCTGGAAAGTTCCCCGAAGATGTCAAGGATGGTGCTCATGGACCTATCCCCATCGCAACCCCACTCACCCACAAACGAAGAAAACGGTATCATTTGCATATTACAGAAGAGGGATGGAGGTATCTCCCCTCGGTTACCCATTTATTCTCTCACGAAGGATCGCCCAATTGGTTATGATAATAAGCACACAAGAAGCAGTAAAGAATAACAACGTTGTCAATGGAATCCCTAGAAAAATCTCTCTGTGGTTATGGACAAAACCCACTCAGGTCAACATTAATCAAGGTCGAGAATTAAGAGGTTGTGACGCGTATCTTCATCCAGGTAATCCACATCTCTTGAAAACCAAACCTCACTAGAGCATCTTGTCTCCCACCATCTCATAGGTCATGATCACACTATCTATCATCAAGCGGTCGGGGAAGGAAGCTATCTAAACCATAACAATCAGATCCCTCGGAACAAGGCTCAAACGATTTGCTAGTACCTTGGCAACGATCAAGTAGATTGCATTAAACAATGTTATGGAGTGGAAGTCCTCAGGTTGTCTACCCCCTCCCTCTTAGCAAGGAGAAAAAGAAATGACTTGTTAATCCTATCAAAGTATGTTGATTAGGCGAGAGCAAATATGTCCCCCTCCCCCCTCCTTTTGAGCCAATGCTGGATCCAGTTAAGGGATCAATGGGACATGTAGCAAAATTATCCAAATGCTACCCTACCAACATCTTGATCTCCCTTAAGCATAGACCCCATCAGCTGAGATGGCCTGAATGAAATTGTGATGTCACCTCCCACTGGCCACAATATGGAAGAATTGTGAATTTGTGTCCTTCTCCTTAATCCAGAATTGTTTGGATCTCTACCTCCACTCCACCTCATGCATCTTGTCTTCCTTCAGTAAAATCTTTTGGGTCGCCTCTCTTTCCACAAGCTCCAACAAAGATAGCCTTTGACTATCCTTAGCTTGGTCCAGATCAGTAACTATGCTCTAAGCCACAGTACATCATGCCATGCGACCCTCCCACATCTCCTTCTTGTAGCTACAAAATCTCTTACATATAGCGTATGGCTTGCGAAAGAGTCTACTTGTGGTCATGTCCTTGATAAAGCACTATTTCGCTACTCTAAAATGGCCAAGCTTTAGTATGAGCGATTAGCAAGTTATTCAGAACCATACTTAATGTCAACTTGATAAAGAGAGCATGGCTTTAATTTATCTTGGGAAAGTCCAAAGTCTAAGTTAGGGACACAAGCGATATGAATTTTCTAATATAGGTTAAATATCTAATTTATTGAATTTAGTGCAATTAGGATAAAGTTAATGACATGCGTGCTATTTTTACTTTTTTATATGCAGAGTATGATGCGACAAAATGAAAGGTATGAAATACAACTGATATAAATCCAAAACAAATAATATACACAAAAAATCCTAAATTTATTGTACAAATAAAATGAAATCATCCACCGAAATTAAGTTCTACAATCAATACATGAATTAGAGGACAAATGCGAGATTAATATGATTGCAATTAATACATCTAAGTCTCTAATTAGATGAACATTCAATTATTATTTAGTTAAAGTTAAAATTGATTTTAAAATAGTGCAAAGCTCGTTCAAATCAGGAAATGAAGCTAAAACAAGTCAATGGCGAATTGGATAGGATTAAATAATAAGGGACATTATTCCGTGAATCCATAAATACATGAACATCACATGAGAACTAATAATGCATCAATGTGCAGAAAATTTGATTATGAATCCGACAAAATCAATTTCTTAAAATTGACACTAATATGAAAAAGTTATCAAATAAACAATCCATGATTCTTTTTACAATAAAAACAAAAATGAAATAAATTAAAACTATTCAAAATGGTCCAAATATGACTTATCTAGAATATAATTAAGTCGCATGGGCTTATACAGAAATGTCCATGCATGTGAGCGGTGCTCTAGTGATATCTTGGAAGCTTCGACAATGTCCTCAAGTTGCTTTGAATGTCAGAGGAGACTGATGGTGTGTTTGCAAAGGCGGACACGGGTCGGAGATGCTAAGGAGGTGGTTGGAATGGCGGGTCAACACAACCTCATCAGAGGAGGAGTAGGAGACCTACGAGGTTTTGGAACCATAGATTAATGAAGCCTCGAAGAACCTGAAGATGTTAGAAGAAGAACTGAAGCGAAGAGGGGGATTTAGGGAGTGAAATGAGTGGAATGGAGGGCTAAACAACATGAAGAAGATGGAGCCCTTAATAGGTCCTTCTTCCTTGCAGGAAAAAGGGTGTCTCGATGTGGAGGGGGATTTGGAGAAGGGAGAAGATGGATCGGGGATGATGCACGAAGATGGCAAAGGAAAGACGAATGTGTGGATCTAATCCATTCAAAGTGATGGTGTGGATGCGTGGGAATAAATGGAAGAGAACATGGAGAGGCAGAGGATAAATATCACCTAGAGGTGAAGAACAAGGTCAGATATGTACGAGGGCCTGGGTTGGAGCTTTGGAGCTCCTGGTCGTTGCTCAAACAAACTTGGTGAAGGTGTGGAGTTCAAGCAACACCTGGAGAGGGTCTGCGATATGGCGGCACCATCGTAGATCACATCAGAGAAGAGGGTCGTTATCACACAACCTATCTCCCTCTCCTGTTCCCTCTCTCTCTCTCTCTCTCTCTGTGTGTGTGTGTGATACAGAGGTAGTAAGATTTTGACATTTCTAATGAATAAATATGGTCGCATGCTTAAACTATTCAAGTTTTCGACATTTCTTATATCGAAAACTTTAAGGGAGATTAAGCTTTAACTTTGGATTAATGCCAATATTGGAGGTTTTTCATTTTGTTATATCAAATGCTACATGCAAGTGGGTGCCAGATTTATGATCACTTTAAGCTGGAATTGCTGATGATTTGATATTAATTAGATGTGCATTTTATGCACACATGATTATGGGCATGGGGGCTCGATCTAGGTGGCTTTTTTTAGCTCAAAATTGTTTAAACAAGTTCCCTTGACCTATGTGTTTGCTTGAACATATCTACATGCATAGCATAGTGATTAATTAGAGTTTTCAAATAGCTTTGCGGAAACTTATATTGCTTCATATTTCATCATAGCAGACAAAATTATTTAAGTATATTCAAAACTTTGATAAGGCTTCTTATTGATTGAGATACGATCTAAATATCGATGTTAGGTTTTAGCATGATAAGGGGAGATTTAGCTACATCGCTATATATCATCAGCAAAAGCTCTACCATTAGCTTTGTGAAGTAGTAGAATACCACTAAATAGTTAAGAAGCATAAATTGCTACCAACCCCATGTATAAAAAAGAATTCCCAATCTTGCCCAACATTGCAAAATTTCTGCAAAGTACATATTTCAGTTAAACATTTCTTCCTATATGTTTGTGTGGTTTTGTAATATTTTTGACATCGTATCTAATTTTTGCACATTTTCTAAAGTAAAGTGTATAATGATATCTTCAATTCCCCATGGGTTGAATAGGATCGGATTTCATTTTCAAAATAATCCACATGGTAGAATTCATGACCCTCTAACATTTTCTTTAGAGTTTTTTTAATATTTAAGGTTTATTCAATCTAAAAATTTAAAAAATACTCTCCAGTAATTCCTTTTTTACTAGCTCTATTAGAACTAAAAATAATATATTATTAGTAGATTTTTCTTCAAAGTACTAATATTTTTAAAATTATTTATTAATGTTTTGCCACTTAAACAATTCTAATAAATTGAAAATATATTGATGCGTTCTAAAAATTTTAGGATACATATTGCATTAGTATATTGATATACCACAAAAATTCCACAAAAAAATATTATGAGTGGTTATTAAAATGAATCGATTAGCTTAATGATTATGACCTTAAAACTCATATATGCAACCCTCGATTGCAAAAAATACTTTATAAATAGTATATTTGAAAAAAAACAAAATATTTATCAAATTCACAATTGAATATCACTTTAAAATCGTTAAAATATGATAATAGATTTTGATTTCAGTAAAAAATAAGGTAAATTACAATTTGGGTCCCCATCTATGGGTCTGATTCCAAAATGTGTCCCGATCTTTAAATTGTAACAATTCAGGTCCCAATACCATTTAGGAAATGGAATTTTTTGGGTTCATGACAAATATGCCCTTGTTGGGAAGGGAATGAGGGTTGGGTTCCAACTTTTAAACAAGGACATACTCGTCATTAGCCCCAAAAAGTTCCTTACATTAATGGTCTAGGGACCTGAATCGTTACAATTTAAAGATCGTGACATTCTGGGATCGGACCCATAGATGGGAACCCAAATTGTAATTTACCCTAAAAATAATCAACATTTAAATTTTATAAAAAAATAATTAAAATCCTATAAATGCAAAATATTTTCCCATAAATTTAGGTATTTTTTAAAGTTTTTAAAGTTTCAAAAAAACCAAAAATTAAAGATTAAAATTCCTTTATGAAAATAATAATTCAAAATGAAATACATTAACATTAATACGAAAGTCATATAAAATCGAATTATATCTTCGAAACAAAAGTTAAAAATATAAAAATAAACAAAATTGCATATAAAATATAAAACCCATAAAAATCGCATTGGCATAATACATAATACAACAAAACCTATACAAAAGTAAAATAAATATAAATATCTAATTACTTAGAATAATTAGTATATAGACATAATAAAGTTTTAAATAAAGCCTCCCTAAGTTTGTTATTCTCTCTTACCACTATGTGGGTATATCTAAAAAATGTAATTAAACTTATGTTCGCTTTTCCTCTATGGAAAAAATGACAAAAACAAAAACATAACATAACCCTATCACGAGGCATAGTCTTCCACTCCAATTGAGCCTTCATTCCATTCTTAACATACTTAGGACAAGTAGTGATTCAGCAAAATTCTGGAAAAAATATATGAGATGCAATATCGATATTACACTAATCGGACAAAATCAACATTTCACCAAACTTAAGTATTTTACACTTTGGGGAAGGTAGTTTGAATATTATTCGTAAGGAAATTGTGAGAATCTGCTTGGAAGGTTTGAAAGCTAGAAGGGTAACACTTACATATTGATAATCTTGCTTAGTGATTGTGAGAATCTTGTTGAATGGATGTGTGTTTATATACAACAAGCAAAACACTCTCTTGCTTGATGCAGATAAAATTTAATCATGATATATACATTGATATTTAATTATGAGGAGTCAGGGCATCGGGTCCCAGGGACCTTCCCTTCCCTCAACCACATTCTGCGGGTTGTTTTCTAGAGCAGGAGGGTCTGTTGAGTATGCCCACGTGTTACAACAAGAACACTGAAAAAAGCAGAGCTGACTCCACCCAGGGGAGGAACTAGTATATGTTATGGGGGGAGGCATGGGCCCCCATGATTATTATACGTCACTTGTATAATGTATTGAGTGTTTTTAATACAATCTATCTTTAATTGTATTATAATTAATGTTGTTAGAGAAAAGTTGTAGAATCATTAATTTGTTAAGTGATAGAGTAACATGGTTACTATTTTGGAGATTCGAATCTTATCTCCCTCAGTTTTACGTTCTTTTATATGATTTATCCAATTACTTCCAAAGTATCAAAATAAAATGATATAAAATTGTATTCGAATTTATTTATCTCTTTCACTGTTTTTAGCACTCTTTGTAAATAAAATAAATTTTATTATTTCTTTTACAAACTTTTTGTTCCAAAATCATGACATGTGTTCATGGTTTCCTCATGAGATGAATCAGATTCAACTTGAATTTCCCTACTATCTTCTTTGGCTTCTTATGTTGAAATATCAATATCTTGATTCAATTGTGAGGGTTCATCAATATTGTCAACTACCGAGGTATTAGTTGGCCTGATTAATTTATATATTTGTTAGTTTATATATTGTGAAAACATGATTACTACTTAATTTAAATATAATCATATTATGATGATGGCATCTTTTCCTGATCAAGAAGGGTAGTTTCGACGAAAAGGTGAATGAATCTCACTTCGTCGATTGAATCTATCATCGCCGAAGTGGATTCATCATCATGAATTGGTACTAAAAAAATGTCGATCCTTCATACAACCACTTACAAGTTAATGTAAGGATGTATCGATCGAGATGAATATCAATGGCCTTCGAAATTCGACCCAACATATCAAAATAGGTTATCTGACGTGGGAATATAACCACACATTTTTGTCCTCCAATATAATTTGCGTGCTCGTCAGTCGCATTCACCGCTCCACCCCAATATAATAAAAATATGAACATTGTTGGATGCCATATCTAAGTTATACGAAGATGGTAGTTAGTTATGGTTCATGAATAAAGGCACATTATCAGAACATTTAGAAGAATTATTAATTTCAAATTGCAATTATCAAATCAATTTTTAATTGTCTAATTGTACAATCAGCATGGAGAATAAGATGCTAATCACTCAGAGTTGGAATCCAAAAGGCCGATCTTGGGGAACTCTTCGGTGCTCACCACAGTGAGTCTTGCAAGCGTTGTATAGAGTCCCTCTCGTTACTCGATTCCAAATCTAATGAGAAGCAATTAAAATCCGACCATGTAGAAACACAATTATAGGTGCATGCAATGATAACAAGATGTTTGGCCTTAATCAATTGACAATAAATCCTACAAGTAGGGCTCAATTGATAACAATATATTTGACCTTAATATAAATTATGATATTAATAATACTTTCCAAATCTTGTTCAAATCTTTTTCAACTTATGTATAATAAATCCTCCTAACAAAAGTATAACACAAATGTTTGCAATTGCAATATATAAAAGATCTTAATTTTAATGTACATTAAATGAGCTAAATTACTTTAAATAATTCTAATTTTGCATATATAATAATCACTACAATCAAAAAATAAAATAAATAAATGTAAATATACCTGAATGATGCGTGTCTTCAAACAGAGATGTTATCCGAAAAGAATAAACAGATTCCAATATCCGCAACAATATATCACCTTTGCTGAAAAAAACCTGAAAAAAATTCATGAAAAATATTCTACGAAAAAATTCTTATTCTTACTCGAATAAGAGTAGAAGATTGACAGAGATGCTGAGAAATCAAAATATTGCTTTAGAATTTACTTTAGATTGTAGATTGAGAGAAATGAGAGAATTAGAAGAGAGGAAGAGATAGAATGAGAGAAGAGAATGCGTGGGAGGAATTGGGGAGAGAAGTGTTATATATATATATATATATATATATATATATATATATATATATATATATATATATATAGTACCGAGAGGGACTCTATACAACGCTTGCAAGACCCATTGTGGTGAGCACTAAAGAGTCCCCCAAGATCGGACTTTTGGATTTCAACTCTGAGTGAGTAGCATCTTATTCTCAATTCTAATTGTACAATTATACAATTAAAATTTGGTTTGATAATTGCAATTAAATGTACTGATAATGTGCCTTTATTCGTGAACCATAATTAACTATCAATCTTTGTAATATCTTAGATATGGCATCCATCAATGCTCATATTTTATTATATTAGGGTGGAGCGGTGAATGCGACTGAGGAGCACGTAAATTATATCGGAGGAAAAAATGTATGGTTATTTTCCCACGTCAGATAACCTATTTTGATATGTTGGGTCGAGTTTCGAAGGTCATTGATATTCCTCTCGATCGATACATCCTTACATTAACTTGTAAATGGTTGTATGAAGGATCGATATTTTTTCTACTATCAATTCATGATGATGAATCCACTTTGACAATGATGGATTCAATTGACACAGTGAGATTGATTCACCTTTTCGTCGAAGCTGCTTCTCTTGATCAGGAAAACATGCCATCCTCGTCGAGGTAATATGATTATATTTAAATTAAGTAGTAATCTTGTTTTCACAATGTATAAACTAACAAATATATAAATTAATCAGGCCAACTAACACCTCGGTGGTTGACAATATTGATGAACCAAGATATTGATATTTCAACACAAGAAGCCGAGGAAGATAGTGGGAAAACTGAAGTTGAATCTGATTCATCTGATGAGGAAATCATGAACATATGTCATGATTTTGGATTTGGTTTGTTAGCATTAGCCTTAGACAATGAAGATAGGGATAACTCTTATTGTGCCAATAATGAGGATACAGATGAAGTGTCGATGGAAGAGTTGCCTAATGTATTTAACACTTTAGGTTACAACAATTTCTTTATGTTTTTATTAGAAGACTCATTTTAGTTTTTCCAATTTAAAAGTATTAAAAAAATCTAAATCTTTAGGTATGCATTATACGGGATTCGTCGGACAAGGATATCAACAACAAGTATCAATGTTTGAGAATTCTGGTATGCATTACATTTTATTGTTAAATTAATTCAATTTAATTTTTTGATAGTATTAAATATAATACAAATCTTATAGGTTTGCATTACGAGGGCTTAAGCAGATAAAGGTTGTTGCAAGAACAACCACCTTTTGTGACTTCAGGTAGAATTAAATTAAATATTTCATTATCTCAGTTGGACCTTTTGAATTTTAATTTCTGATTAATAGAATGCATTATTTCATTCTTACAGGATATGTTGTACCTTCGAGCCAGTCACAGTTTGCGGGACCATTACATGCTGGTCCTTCGAGTCAATTTGACTCGGGACCCTCTCAGCTCACACAACCAAGTCAATACAATTGTGAAGCACTTCAAGCATATATATTTGCGATGATTCGTCAAACTGAGTCAACCAAAAGGGAGCGACAATTACTTAGAGTTTCCTTGCTACAACCGCAGCAACCTGCAGATCCGCCTCACAGGTCGCCGGTAAGTAGGGTTGGGCATCAGACCGGGTCGTGTTGGGTTTGAGTTGGCCAGGCCCAAGCCCATTTAAATATATGGGGGGTCGGGCCTAGGCCCATTTTATTTTCAAAAATTAGGCCCAAGCCCAAACCCGGTCCAAACAAAATGGGTCGGGTTCGGGTTGGGTCGGCCCAATTTAACACTTATATATACCAATATCATGTCTTCCATTCTTCTTGCATTTATGTGGTTGTTTCTTATACATGTGTGCATGTTTAAAACTATAAGCATGGTAACTAATTTGTGATTTTAACATTAGTTGTATGTTGGAAATAGAAATGTGGTAAAAATATGGCGACTTAAACCACCATTTAATTCACCATTACATATTCTATTGTAAATGCAGGCACTATGACCCAATATAGATTGGTTACTTACAATTGTACATGCTCTAACACTTGAGGAATAGATTCCATTCTTGCATATTAATGTAATAATCTTGTATATTAATGTAATAATATCCTCAATTCACGTTAATGGATATGATTATTAATGTGTCTAAGCATTTATTCTACACTCGAATAAGGATATTAAAGTTAGAACATGGTATTTGGAATGAACATGAATATAATTGATATAATTATACCATACTAGATATGAATATACTTGCTTTAGAATGGGTCGGGCTATCGGGTTAATGGGTTTGGGCCTTCTCAGGCCCAAACTCGGCCCGATAATCAATATGGGCTCATTTTAGGGCCCACGACCCGCCCACTAAATTTCGAGTTCGGGTTTGGGTCGGGTTATACGGGTCGGATTTTGCCCAACGCCCAACTCTACCAGTAGGAGTAATGATCAGAGAGCCCACACAGACAAGTCAAGTTACTCAGCCAGCTAAACCTCCTGGACAGTCTTCACATCCTCCTGGTCATGTACTAACTCATTCAGAACGGAATATCAAGAAAAAAGTAAAAAAAAGTCATGGCGATGCTCGTAAGAAGAGAGGGGACAACACCAAAAGAGGTGGAGGAAGAGGAGGAGGAGGAGGTATAAAAGGAATTCTGAAGAAATTGATACCATAGATGAATGTAAATTATTTTACATAATTTTTCAAATAATGTAATTGTTACATGATTTTAATAGAATATATGAATTTCTTTTAAATGGCTATGAGTTACGATATTGGATGTTGAGATTATTAATCTTTAATGGTGATTGTCTTTGTATTTGATGTTACACATCAATAAGTACTCATTTTAAGAAAAAATAACTATGTTACACGAAAACAAATACTCATTTTAGAAAAAATAACTATGTTACATGAATGTCAATTAAGAGGAATCATGCGTAAAATAAGAGGATCATCTTTAAAATAATTTTAATAAATTTATTTTCCATAATGTTTGATAATTTTTAATATTAAATATATTTAGTGTATTACCTAAACTTGATTATTTTTTAATGACTTCTTCATCTTGTAAATGTTTTGAGGGAAAATGGGAGGGTGGGGGACATCAATTCTCCTGGGAATAGAAACTTGTTGAGATTTCAGACGTCTTGACCATCCGATGTCGATATCTGAGTAGCAATCTCTCGATATAGAGCTCCTTCTGGGAAGATTTTGCTTTCTCCTCATGACCTGGTCGAGAGAAACATCGATGTAAAACATTCATCAGGATCAGGAGAAAAGAGAAGGGCCATGTGGGCTCCTGAAACTCTCCCAAGATAGTGTCACCCCCGGATCCCGTCTGGGCAGAACCCCGCAGTACAACCCAAATAGGCACTCAGGTGCCGATTTGGGCTTATTGCACCAAATCGACACCTGAGGTGCCGATAGATGGTGTTTTTTTAAATACTAAACCATCATGCCTATTTAATTAATTCCGATTATTTTAATAATTATTTTAAAAAACATTTCAAAATACGCGACAAGAATTGGAACACACATGTGATACTTTTTATATTTAAATAAAAAGGTTATTGTGTAAGTATGAATGAAAAAAAAAGAATATTATATAATTACATATACACATACACCCGTGAAACTTATGTAATTACGTAGGTGCCCTTCTAAATCTTATAATTACACATTTATCTATTAATGTTAATAGTTTATATCGTTTAGGGGTATATAAGTAATTACATGATTCATAGAGGAATATATATGTAATTACATAAATAACCACATAATTTGCCTAGTAAATTAGGTACCTCTAGACTAAACTCAATCTTTTTGCATGTCTGGCCTAATTTAACAATGTTAACGTCGGTAATTTAGAAAAATCTAAGTGTCCATTGGATGTCCATGCATACTCAAAGTCTGTATCTATTGGTAAAAATATTAAATCCTTAATTAAACTTTTAAAATTGAATAAAGTATATAGAATGTGCCAGAAATCGGAGTATATAAAAATGGGATTTTGATGAAAAGTTGTAATATGTTGGTGGCTTGACATTTCAATGTTGTAACAGTTTATTGACGATGTATATTCATATAAAAATGGCAATCTTGTTGGCTTATAGATATGACTTGCCTAATCTTAGTTTTAGAATAATACTTAATTAGAAATGTAATCATTATAATAATAATATTTGATAAAAAACAATAATAACTCGTGAACTATTTATTAATATTTGTATTTATATCATATTGGTAAGATTATTTTTTTTCATCTTAATATAAAATATACCATAACAAGGTGTTACAATAATGAAAGTTTAGGCACACAAATTCCACTATTCCTTTTTCAAATATGTTTTGACATATACCTCAAAAAATTTTGGGACCCGTCGTGTAATTCATTTAAAATGTAATATAATCCTCAGAGACATTTGCTTAAAAATAAATTGTATAAGTGATATAAATACTCTAAACAATGTCTATAAGGCATATAGTTATAAAAACCACTTAATATGGTCCATTTTAATCAAATCCTCCTTACATTACTACGAAAGATCCAATGAGAATAAACCAACACCTAATTTGTCTCAAATCAATCAGTTTAAATCAACCTCATTAGATGCCAAAAATATTATTATCTTTTTTAAGGGTACAATGTATAAATCCTTAATTATGATTATTGTAAACACACATAATTAAAATAGCTAAATCACAAAATATCATAAAAACATAATGAACCCAACGATGAATCTTCATTTCATCACCTTTATTTTTCAATTTGACATTAAATCGCTAGCTAAATGCATGTATATAGCATTAATTTGTGCAAAATAATAATCAATAATTGACCTAGAAATAATATACAAAATATTGTATTTAATTCCAAAATAAAAGAATAAAGAGAAGAAAAGAAAAAGAAAGAAGTGTTAAAGACATCGAGTGAACCTAGACACAGAGACTCGGTCATCATGATGACTTAGCCGACAAGGAATAAAATAGGAGGAGATGGGGCAACCAATTGTACAGAATACACAACACGGAAACCCAAATTTTATAGCCCGATAGTTACATTTTCGGACCTATTTTATTTTCTTATTTTTAAACATCAAATCAATAGCCCTCAACATGACTACTGTATATAAAAATACAAAGAAAAAATTTAAATTTTATTTCATCCAAAAATAATGCACAGTGTGCCGGAGACATACGGAATAAAAAATCGAAAAAAATAATTTAGAAATATCTAAGTTTCCATTAGGTGTCCATGCATACTCAAAATCTGTATCTATTGGTAAAAATATTAAATCCTTATTTAAACTTTACAAAATTTAATAAATCATATAGAATGTGCTAGAAATCGGGGTATATAAAAAAAGGGATCTTGATGAAAAGTTGTGATATTTCGGTGGCTTGACATTTCAATGTTGTAACAATTTTTTGATGATGTATATTCATATGAAAATGGCAATCTTGTTGGCTTATAGATATGACTTGCCTAATCTTAGGTTTAGAATAACACTTAATTAGATATGTCATCATTATAATAATACTATTTTATAAAAAACAATAATAACTCGTGAACTATTATAAATATTTTTATTATATATATCATACCTATAAGATTATTTTTTTTCATTTTAATATAAAATATACCATAACAAAGTATTACCATAATGAAAGTTTAGGCATACAAATTCCACTATTCCTTTTTTAAATATGTTTTAACATATACCTCAAAAGTTTTGGGACTCGTCATGTAATTCATTAAAAAAGTAAAGCATTCTCAGAGACATTTGCTTAAAAATAAATTGTATAAGTGATATAAATACTCTAAACAATGTCTATAAGGCATATAGTTATAAAAAACCCCTTAATATGGTCAATTTCAATCAAATCCTCCTAAATTACTACAAAACATCAAATGAGAGTAAACCAACACCTAATTTGTCTCAAATCAATCAATTTAAATCAATCTCATTACACACTAAAATATTATTATCTTTTTATGGTACAATGTATAAATCCTTAATTATGATTATTGCAAACACAACCTAATTAAAATAGCTAAATCACAAAATATCATAAGAACATAATGAACCCAGTGATGAATCTTCATTTCATTACCTTTATTTTTCATTTTGACCTTAAATCCCTAACTAAATGCATGTATATAACATTAATTTGTGCAAAATAACAATCAATAATTGACCCAAAAATAATGTACAAAATACTATATTTAATTCCAAAATAAAAGAATAAAGAGAAGAAAAGAAAAATAAAGAAGTGTCAAAGACACCGAGTGACCCTATACACAAAGACTTAGTCATCATTATGACTTAGCCGACAAGGAATAAAATAGGAGGAGATGGGCCAACCAATTGTACAGAATACACAGCATAGAAACCCAAATTTTATAGCACAATAATTGATTTTCGGACCTATTTTATTTTCTTACTTTTAAACATCAAGTCAATAAACCCTCAACATGAATATTGTATATAAAAATACAAAGAAAAAAATAAAATTTATTTCATTCAAAAATAATGCACGGTGTGCCCGGGACATACGGAATAAAAAATCGAAAAGAAAACTTCTCAGATCTGTATCTTCTCCATACTAACTTAAAATTTACCAAACTCACATTTATTGTTTGTAAAATTAAATTATCTATTTGATAGTGGTTTCATTTAATTTGGAGTTAAGATGTAAAAATTGACTTTTGAGCCCTCATTGTATAGTATGAGTGTATATAATATTCAATATATTTATTCTTTGTATTTTTACATTTCTTATATTTTTATACACTTGTAAAAATTATTTGAAATAATTCACATAATAAAAAATAATACCATTAAAATTCATTAAAATAAATAATATACTTCAATGTATATGTAAACTATATCTATAATATACATGTCTATACTTGTTTAAGTAAAAAAATAAAAAAATAAGCTAAAAAATATGTAAATTTATATTTAAATAAGAATACACTCTCCCTTCTTCTCTAATTTTGTGGCCTTCTTCCATGCTTCCATCTCCATCGATGCCCTCACCACTCGACAACTTACTCATCCATCTCCCTCGCCGAACCCATACCCCTCACCAACCCCTTCTCCTCGCACGCAACCTCTCTGGCATTTTTACCAAAACCTACATGCCCGACCCCAACCCCTTTCTCATTTCGATCCTCCTTTCTTGACTATAACCTAGTTGGACATCCATGTAGAGCCTCCGCAGTGACAACATAGTGCTCCGAACCATCTCGACAAGGATAAGGTGGCGTAGATTAGGGATGAGCATTGGGTAGGGTCGGCCCGGTCTGGCCCGGTGCCCGACCCGATTAAGCCCAGCCCAGGCCCGAGCCCGAGCATTTGACGGGCGGGCTTGGGCCTTAAATTTGGCCCATTTTGAAATTCGGGCCGGGCTCGGGCTAAGATGGGCCCGAACCCGAAGCCCGATGGGCGGCCCGAATAGAAAACCGCAATAGGCCCGACCCGAATAATGGGTCCGATTTCTCACTCAGGAATCCAACCCGATTTCACACCCCACCTGAAGAATGAATAACAAATTATAATATGATAATAGTGATACCAGTATTCAAGAAGTATTCAAATTTTGATCATTGTACTACCTGTTTGAATTATATTTCCATGAACTTTTATGTATGTCAAATAACCCTATAATTTTTAAATATTTCATGAACTCGCTATAAACTATACCATGAAAATGGCACACGTCAGCATATTATTTAAATATTTATTGACATATCATCAATGTTAAATGCCTAACAAGAATATTATTCGGTGTAAGATTATGTTTTGTTTGTGTAATCTGTGACGAATGCCATATTCTATGCTAAAAGTTTATACAAAGATTATTATCCATTAATAATTTCATTAAAAAATCGTTGTAATTGATACTAATTTAGTGACGATTAAAAAAATTCAAAAGCTAAACATTGTTATAGGGTTTACTGACAGTACAACTAGAAAAATCAAATAACAAATAATTTACTATTCCATGCCAAATCTTTCTTACAGTTAAATGCCTAATAATGACTATTAAATTATTAATACAAAATATAATTAACCTTCTGTTGATGTTTTTAAGTGGGATTTTAAGTAAAAATATTCATAAGTCAGATTGGTAATGGGCTGGCCCGACCCAGGCCCGGCCCATTCCCTTGCGGGTCGGGCTCGGGCTTGGGCTTCAAAGCATCAAAAAAATCGGGCTCAAGCCCGACCCGCAAGGCCCGCAGTCATGACCGGGCTCGGGTTGGGCCATACTGGGCCCGACTTGATCCGGCCTGATGCTCATCCCTAGCGTTGATGTGATCCAAGCTTTGTCAGTGTAGCTCTGGTGAACTTCATCTGCTCCAGGTAACTAGTACATGTCTGAGCTGCTAGGTAGCTTTCTTTGATGCATTTTACTTCCATTAGCTTAAGTGTAGCTTTAGTTTAGTTAATCAATCTTTGATTTCCTTTAATTTCAAAAATCAAAATCGTTCGAGCACTAGGCTCCATCACTAAATTCATCGTGCCTCCATTATAATCCGACCCCCATCTGCCATCACTCGCTTCCCCAAATGCTTCTCCGCCTTTAACCCACATTTTCGCCTTGGATTCTGCATGAATTCGAGCATTCCAAGCTCCACCATCATCGTCGGAGCTCTCAGCTCCCTTTGCTCCCATCGTGTAGCAACTTCATCATATGGTCGAGGGGATCGCCCTCGAACCCCTTAATGTTTTTTGTGTAGGAGTGTAGTCAAAGAGAGCACATGGAGCGGACATCCAAGCTCCTAACAGAGCTCCAGATGGCTCGAGCCTCTAGGCCCTCTCTGATGGGGCCCGAACAGTTTTGAAGATCCTGTAGAAGTGGGTGAGCTCCTGGAAGCTTGGGAGCCCATCGACAATTGAGGAGGAGATCGAAGTGGGAGAAATGGTCGATCGAAGTATCTCCAAGCTAACCTTCTTTTGGGTTCTTCCAAGTCCTACCACCATAGTCGAATCAAATCCGTGACCCATATTTAATCCGAATCATCCAATTCCAAGCAAAACAACGCCCTCCCGCACTGTTTGATCCTTCATGTGGCACGCGGAGAAGCACCCGATCGCGTGACTTAAGTGCGTAAATTACTTAGACCCCTGCACACCTTTTTGTATTCATCAAAAGTTCTTGTAAATACCAAACCAATTACAAAGTTTTTGGAAAAATTACACGGACCCCCTACACCTTGTTGTAAATTGCACAAAGGTCCACTGTTAGCTGACCTCATGTGGCAGTCCACGTTAGGTGGGAAAATTGCAATCAACCCCTGTCGATTTATTTATTTCCTTTTAGTACATAAAAAATGTAAAATAGTATTAAACTTTTGGGTTACTTGCTTGTAAACCTTAGGTTTTTATTTATATTACAAATATGCACTAGCCGCATTATAAATTAATTTATGTCTTTTATTTTTATTTAAATAGCTCTTATGCATGTCAAAATTTGAAAAAATCATAGTAGATGATTCATTTTATGTTTATTCACCCTATTCTTGTTCTAGTATTTTCTTGCATTTTTCATTTATTAAAAATCAAAAGGAGCCTATTTATTCCCTGTTTAGATATATAAATACAAAAAATATAAAATCACATTTAAAAATTCCAAAAAAATATATTATATATTACTATAAATTATAACTACATACCAAAAATCATAAAGAATTACAAAAAATACTAAAAAATTAAAAACCCTCGTAACCTTATACAAATTTGTAAAAATTCTATAAAATCCAAAAAAAATATTTTTCTACTATATAATTTTATTTATATTATATGATATGTATTAAAAATAATTCTAAGTAATTTTTTCTATTTATTTATTTATTTTTAAAACCCTAAAATATTTGGCCAATTACAATATTTATTATTTTAACAATTTGCATCAATTAAAATATCTAAAATTTTTAATAATTACAAGACAAAAATTAAAAACAGTGAAAATTTAGTAAAACATAAAAAAATATTTTCTAATTTTTTATTATATATAGATATATTTACAAAACCCTATATAAATTATATATACATATATAGTTATATACTTATTGATATTACCATTATTATTATAAATACTTATAAATACATCTAATACCTTTAAAAATAAAAAGGACTTTACTTATTTTGTATTTTATGAATTTATATATATATATATATCATATATTGTATCTATATTATACATATTAGTTTATGTAGTATTACACACACACACATTTATATACTTCCTATGTCTTAAAAAGAAAAGGAAAATAAAAACCAGAAAAAGATAAAAAGAAAATAAAAATAAAAAATAAAAAAAACCATAAAAAATGTAAAATTAATCATATATAAAATAAATTATAATTAAAAACTTACAAAAATTAAAAATCGGGAAAAGTACAAAATATTTGTTTTATTTTTAGACAATATATGCTCATCCACATATTTTCTCTCTGTTGTTCGACACTTTACACGTATTCACTATACACATATTTCGTAGAGTTAAAATAAAAATAAATTTTGACTCATACATTTGCATTGATTATTCATGCATTGTGGGTTTACTGTTGTCTTCTTTGGTTTATTGAGATCCAAGAGTCGAGAGATGCGTTGATACGGTGATTGTCGGACTCGACTTGTCGAGCATCGTAGGTCCTCCAAGATCAGACGTTAAGATTTTCGATTAATCGAGTAAACACCCAATATAAATCAAAATATTTCAACTTAAAACAACATTAAATGTCAACAAAATGTTATCATTTTTTAAATGGCATATGTGCAAAATCCTCAAGAATAGTGAAAATAGGATGAAAGGTAGAAGATAGAGGGAGGTATGAGAAAAAGAAAACAGATAGAGAAACAAAGAGAGATTAGTAGAGAGAGTGTGTGTCCATGGGGGAGGGAGAGATTATGAGATACATAGAGAGGCTCGATTCTTGAATGGGGGGGGGGGGTGGAGAAAGCGGTAGGAGAGAGGACAAGGGAATTAAGAAGCAATGTGGAAATCATTTAGGATGACATGTGTAAATAGCTCATGAAAAGAAAAGAACTTGGTTTTACTTATAGTTATGGATGATTTGTTAATTTATGATATTTAAGTAGTTGTATGGAACGCGTATACGACGGAATGAGTTGTGATAATTAAACATGCTAAAGACAATTATGTTTTGAAATGAGCATGCGATAATTATGTTTTGAAATGAGTATGTTTACGTCTTGTTTGTTTATAATGGAATAAATATATGCACATGACTTATTTGTTTGTGATGAAACGATTATATATACATGTCTCGTTTGTTTATGTTGGAATGGGTATATTTACGTGCCTTGTTGTTTATTAATAAGGGTTTTTATCACTTGTTCCCCTTCGAGATATCGCAATATCAGTTATGCCCCTATTTTATTGGTAATATCAGTTGTGCCCCTCACTTCTTTCTCCGTTATCACTTGTGCCCTTCTGTCAGATTGACCGTCAATGAGTTGACTTAACCATGATTTTTTCAAACCTTGGTGCAGTTAAGAGGGGTATTATTGTCTAGACTCCTCTTCTTCCTCCTCTTCCCCCATCCTCTTCTTCCTCCTCCAACCTCCTCCTCCTCCCTCTCCACCCGGAACTCCTCCCCCAGCCCCCTGCCCCGAGCTCCGCCCCAGCCTCCCTCCGCCCCGACCTCCCCCCGCCCCCGCAGCAGCGGCAACAACCGATGTCTCCGTCTTCGACTCCGTCCACTCTCGCAGCGATGGCTTGGCTCAACCAGAACTCTCACATGAAGTCCGACCTCGAATTGGAGCTTCTCTCCTATGATTACTCCGCTCTGCTTTCGCCTCTGAAGCCGCCGAAGCACCAGCACCCGCAGCAACAGCAACAACTGCTAACCTCTGCTCTGCTCAATTCACGTGCTTCGGTATTTGCCAAGCGCAGCCAGAGCTTCATAGACCGAGGGGATGCATTCCCATGCTCACTTCCCCAGGAAGAGAGCTTGCTTGCCGGACGGGATGCTGGATTGGGCCATTAGAGGCGACGAGCTCAGCAAGCTTAGAAAATCTGCATCTTTTGGGTTCAGGAGCAATGGGTCGCAGATGGGTGGTAATGGTGGCTCTGCTCTTGCTCCTGCTTCCATTGCAAAGGAGCCCGACGTCTCGTGGGTGCAATCGCTTGTGGTGGATGTGAAGCCCAGGAATCAGTATGTACAGTACGGTGGTGCGAGCAAGCTCTCTTCCTGGGGAGATCAACTCCACCTCGAGCAAGAACAGATCTTCGGGGGCCGACGAGGTTTGATGTGGAGTTAGGGAGGCGGGGGACGTTGGGATCACGAGGAGGGCGAGGGGCGGAGGGGTCACGACGGAGGGCGTGGAGCAGAGGCTCTATGCGGAGGCACCGTTTGCGGCGGCGACGCTCGACGACAGCTTCTTCGGCGGAGGAGAAGGTGAAGGTGCGTGCGGAGGAGATGGGGAGGAGAGGGGATGGACGGAGGAAGGTGGAGGTGCGGAGGAGGAGGTGGCGTAGGGGGTAGGGGCTCTCCAGGAAGGGAGGAAGTGGAAGAGGAAGAGGAAGAGGAAGAGGAAGAAGATGGGAGAGGAGGAAGAGAAGGGAGGAAGAAGACCAGGGAGGAGGAGGACTTTTCAATCCTTTTTTAAATTTAATTCCGCTTATGTCCTTAAAGTTAACGACCGTTTGTGTTGGGAATGGACGATCACTAACCGAGGGATACAAGTGATAGATTAGCAAGAAGTGAGGGGCACAACTGATATTACCAAAAAGATAGGGGCATAACTGATATTGCGATATCTCAGAGGGGCACAAGTGATAAAAACCCTATTAATAATGTTTATGATGGTAGTGTAGCGTGCCTACCATCCAAAAGATCATGGTTCAAAATCCCCTCTTGTAGGGGTCGTGTTAAGTAGTCGACAACCAGCGTAAAAATAGTCAAATCTTTTTACATAGATTTGAGCAAGAATCCATGTAGCCGGCCCTACTTATAGTGGGAGAAGACTTCGCCATTCACCATTGTTTATTAACAATGTCTAAACTTGGGGATAATTATGCATGTTTTGACGATGCCTTATTTGTTTGTGATTGAGTGAAAAATGCCAAGTTATTTACGGAATGAGTATCCTTAGTATGGTGGATATTTTTATCTTGTTCCTTGAAATAAGTGAAACATAAACTTGTTGTGAAAATCATTAAAAAAATTCCTAACGAGGATATATTCTTAACATGTCTCTAAGATTTGCCCAACTATTTCCAAAGGCGATGGTCTACTTGGAAAGACCCTTTTCCAAACATGCCTACACACTACATCATAAACAACTTAGGTCGACGTTCAAGTGATACAAATGCCGTCCTAGATGACATCTTGGTTGAAGTTAATTTCAAGGAAGGGAACTCGAGCACTTTGTCGACATTTGAAGTTGACGTGGGCTTATAATTCATCTAGATCGACATTGGAGATCTTATATGTCGGCAAAACTTTAGACTCAATCAATGTTTGTTTATTTTAACATCGGAAATGGTATTTTCCTAATAGATTAGGCAAACCCACAAAGAAAAGGCAAAATATTTCCTAATAAACACTACAACAAAATTGAGGTGTAGTGACGGTTTTTTCAAAATCTTTCACTAAATTAGTTGTAGTTAAATACGTAACGATGATATTATTCGTTGCGAAATGAGTTTTCGTACTCAAAATTAGCAACGAATATCATATCTGTCGTTTATCATTAGCAACGATCCATATAGCGACATTTATCCGTTGTTATTTTTCAAATATCAACTAATCGTCGTTATTTTTTAGTTCAAACTTTAGCGATGATTAATTAGAAGTTTGAAAATTAGCAACGAATAAGCGTCGCTATCTGGACTGTTGCTAATGATATAACGATATATATGATATTCATTGCTAATTTTGAGTACGAAAAAACATTTTGCAATGAATAATATCGTTTTTATATATTTAACAATGACTAATTTAGTGACGAATTTTGAAAAAAACCGTTAGCTCAGTTTTTTTAGTGAGATGAGACAAACCCGTTAAGAAAAGACAACCCTTCCTATTGGGTCTGCTCAACCAGTTAGAGAATGTGAATCGTGACATCACTTTAGGTGGCACCGTCTATTTATAATCATTTGGAAATGGAATACTTGTTGGTATAGATAGAGATCTAAATTTGAATCCTCAAAATGAGAAGAAGTGGAAGGGTTCATATAAGGACATTAATATAAGTGTTATTGTATCCTTATATATATATATAAAATATATAAATATATATATATATATATATATGGTCATATGTGGCTGCCCCATAGGGGCAGCCAACATGACTGCCCCCGCCTTATTTGGGCAAAATTTTTTATTTTTTTGAAAAATAACACCATTTACATTCATCCTTATATCCCTCCTATATACCATTCGAATTTCGTCAGAAACAGAGACTCCTACGGCCTCCATCCGGACAGTAATTTTTTAACGGTAACAGGATTTTTTTAAATCGATACCATCGAGATGGAGGCCGTAGGAGTCTCTGTTTCTGACGAAATTCGAATGGCATGTAGGAGGGATGTATGGATGAATATACATGGTTTTATTTTTCAAAAAAAAATGCCGAAAAATGGGGCGGGGGCAGCCATGTTGGTTGCCCCCAAGGGGCAGCCCCATTTTTTCCATATATATATGGGTTAAATGAGGCTACACCCAGGTTGTAGCCAATTGGCTACTCCCACCCATATTTTTCTCTCATTTTTTTATTTCTTTGGAAAATAAAAATTTGTATATTCATCACTATATCCCTCTAACATTCTATTAAAATTTCGTCAGAAACAGAGACTCCTAAGCCGTCCTTCCATACGTCATTTTTTTAACGGTCGTTGGATTTTTTAAATCAACCCTGTTTGGATGGAGGCCGTAGGAGTCTCTGTTTCTGATGAAATTTTAATAGAATGTGAGAGGGATATAATGATGAATTTACAAATTTTTATTTTCCAAAGAAATAAAAAATGAGGGGAAAATAGTTGTGGGAGCAGCGAAGTTGGCTACAACTAGGGAGCATACTCCCTTTTCCCTATATATATATATATATATATATATATATATATATATATATATATATATATATAGAGAGAGAGAGAGAGAGAGAGAGAGAGGAAAGGGAGCCTACTTTGTGAAGTAGGTAACTTACCTACTTCACATTTCACTTTTTGCAAAAATTTTTATTTTTTTTCAAAAATACCACCGTGGATTTTCATAATTATACACCTCTAATATGTCATTCAAATTTCATTAGAAACGGAGACTCCTACGGCCTTCATTGAATGACATATTAGAGGTATATAATTATGAAAATCCATGGTGGTATTTTTGAAAAAAAAATAAAAAAATTTGCAAAAAATGAAATTTGAAGTAGGTAAGTTACCTACTTCACAAAGTAGGCTCCCTTTCCTCATATATATATAGGGTAAAATGTGTATGCCCTCTAGGGGGAGCTAACTTAGCTCCCCCCGCCCTTTTTTCACAATTTTTTTTTATTTTTTTGAAATCTAAAACCGTGTAAATTCATTATTAAATCCCTATATTATGTCATTCAAATTTCATGCGAAACAGAGACTCATACGACCTCCATCCAAACGGGGTCGATTTAAAAAATCCTGTTACCGTTAAAAAAATGACTGTCTGGATGGAGGCCGTATGAGTCTCCGTTTCACACGAAATTTTTATGACATAATATAGGGATATAGTGATGAATATCCACGGAAAAAATTTTCAAAAAAATTAAAAAATTTGAAGAAAATAGGGCGGGGGGAGCTAAGTTAGCTCCCCCTAGGGGGCAGCCCCATTTTCCTCATATATATATATATATATATATATATATATATGAGGAAAATGGGGCTGCCCCTAGGGGGAGCTAACTTAGCTCCCCCCGCCCTATTTTCTTCAATTTTTTTATTTTTTTTGAATTTTTTTCCGTGAATATTCATCACTATATCCCTATATTATGTCATAAAAATTTTATGTGAAACAGAGACTCCTACGGCCTCCATCCAGACAGTCATTTTTTAACGGTAACAGGATTTTTTAAATCGACCCCGTTTGGATGGAGGTCGTAGGAGTCTCTGTTTCGCATGAAATTTGAATGACATAATATAGGGATTTAATAATGAATTTACACGGTTTTAGATTTCAAAAAAAATAAAAAAATTTGTGAAAAAAGGGTGGGGGGAGCTAAGTTAGCTCCCCCTAGGAGGCATACACATTTTACCCTATATATATTTGTAAATACAAATATGTATATCGATATATATATATATATATATATATATATATATATATTAACAGATATAAAAATTGTATTATCATAAATTCGAGGGATGGCTTGTAATCCAATCCATCTTTTTCCATAAATTCCAACCTAGGTAGAAGAGAGCATTAAAAAACCTACCAAAGATAAAGGAAAGTAGCTTTATCCGTTGGTGAGTTTAATTCTCCAAGATGGATGCTTGTACAAATAGTTAAACCAAGAAGATTATCTTTTTCAGGAAATATACTCAAGTTTATAACCCAACAAAAAGTACATGGGATAGGAACTAGAGTCAATTGCTATGAGAGTAGATCCTATGTTTTGGATTTACCCAAAGCAAGGCATGTTTCACCCCACTTTTTTTGCGAAATCTTACGAAAATTCTAAACGTATTGATTGAATCTATACATATTCTTATACATACCTATCAACTTTCATCTCAGAAATCAGATTATTGTAGCTATTTTATCTTAATGGTCAAAGCAAAAGTCGTTTGTTAAATGGTTTCCAAGATCGATTAATAATATTGACTTTATCATTGACCATGAAGATAAAACAACAACAATAATCAGAATAAGATAAATTCGATACATATGTAGAAGAATATTTATAGATTCAATCTATAATTTTGTATTTTAGACAAAAAAACAGCAAAGGCAGAGAATTGTATGCATAATTTGACCTTAGAGATAAGGAGATGGAGGATCATGCACGCGTGAGCAGATCCGTTGTCATACAATAGAGGATGTTGTAAAACTCTCGACCATCCGAGCTGCTCGATCTTGATTGAGCGGTTCGCACGAATTGCCATAATAAGAATAAAATTAATATTTTTATGGACTATTAACGTGAGAATTCATGTAAATCACTTGATCAAGATCGAACGGTTCGGGTAACAGATGATTTTATGCTCTCCATGCATGCATGCGTATATATTAGGGCAGATTTGAGAGATGGACACAACATCTGATGTGAGAGAGAGATGGCAATTGACCCATTCATAAGACGAGGGCCTTGCGGGGGTAGGAATTCCTACAATAAGAGCGAATCGAGCAATATCTGATGTGATTGAACGGTTCGCACGAATTCCTACAATAAGAGCGAAATTGATATTTTTGTAGCTCATTACCGTGAGAATTCATGTAAATCACTCAATCAAGATCGAACGGCTAGATCGATGGTCTTCTGCTCTCCATGCATGCATGCATATACATTAGGTCAGATTTGAGAGATGAACGCAAAATCTGATGAGAGAGAGAGATGGCAATTGACCCATTCATAGGACGAGGGCCTTGCGGGGGCAGCAGTAACCAACGGCGGGAGAGCCACCAATAATAGGCAACACGTCACCTTGGAAGGTCTCGATCAAATAGATCCCAACCGTCCTTCTCTCTCCCCTCCCTCTCTCTCCTCCGTCCTCCCCCAAGAGGACCTCCTCCCATCCCTCCCATCTCATTCCTCTTGAGGTCTCTCCTGCCTTTTCTTTTGCCTGGAGGAAGGAGAAGAAACTGCTCATCGATTCCTTCCCTTCAGGCCAGCATGGTAAGCAAAGCAAAATGGAGTATCCAATCCTTCCATTTTCTTTACAATCACTACGGCGATCTTAAATGAATGCATGGGTTTACATATTATGTACACGTTCAGGCGAACTCGGCGTCGGGGATGGCGGTGCACGACGACTGCAAGCTCAAGTTCTTGGAGCTGAAGGCCAAGAGGAGCTTCAGGTTTATAGTGTTCAAGATTGACGAGAAGATACAGCAGGTGGCGGTGGAGAAGCTGGGGCAGCACCACGAGAGCTACGAGGACTTCACCTCCAGCCTCCCCGCCAACGAGTGCCGCTACGCCGTCTACGATTTCGACTTCACCACCGACGAGAACTGCCAGAAGAGTAAGATCTTCTTCATCGCATGGTAAGTTCGATCTCGATCTCCCATTTTGTTCATTAATTTCCTCCTCTTGATCAGGAGTTGATCATTGGCCATGCCTTCTTTCGCGTCTGATTTTCATCAGTTCTTTGACAGCATGTTAGCTGAATCGAGCAAAATAAATCACTGCCATCGTAGTTATTCTAATGACGCAATCTATCGTCTGATTTTACATGTCTAATCTATTTTTATAACAGATTATAGTCCCCTGTCCTGCCATTAAGGGCTAGTTTGGTTATTGGGTACTCCGGTGTATCCTCCTTTAACGTTGGATTGGAAATCCATCACTAAGTCAAGGTGATATCACATCACATTCTTTATTCCAATCTTCTCTTAACCCTCATAACTATCCAAACACATACTATTGTGGATACCCCAATCCACCCTATCTCAGTAACCAAACAGGCCCTAAAAGATCTCAAAACTTTCGTGTGCTATACGCTATACAGATTTCTATTTTGTTGCGTTGACATTACAATGATTAGGATGCTCCAATGAAATCAAATTGCGTTATCCCTACTGGCTAGGGATGTAAACATTTACGGATATATCCGCATTCGATCCATCACCGTATTCATTTTATACAGATTTTGACATCTGTATATGTATTCGTTTTAAAACAGATATGGATACATGTATCATTTTGATATATGTATCTGTATCCGTATATCAGTTTTCGTATATAAATATAGTTATAGATTTATTTTTAACCCTATATAATATAATTATATACCTTTCCTTTACCATATTTGTATAATTTTTATAATACAAACACATTTAGTAAATTTATATCATGTGTTTTCCATCCAATTCGTATATATTTAAGTCGATTCTATGGGGTATTTCTAACATTAATTGTACGCGATCAGTATGCGTTTAACATCCATATCCGTTTTTTAAGATATGGTAAGATAGCTTTAATATCTATCAATATCCAAATCCGCATCCGTATTCGTATAAAAAGGGATAAGGATACAGTAACGCATATATCTGTATCCGTATCTATCCGTTTGTATCCTTAGTACTGGGGCA